>JADKLZ010008041.1:1378-17062 GCA_021533235.1 Biomphalaria straminea
GAAAGACGTCACAAAGAGAGCGATGTTTTGAAAAGGAATGTCTTCACTTAAAAAGAGAGTGATGTCATGACGTCACACTGGGGAGATCTAATTGATGTTTTTGAGGCTGATGACGATATAATCTTCTCTTTGAAGTTTTTCTTTCAAATTTCTAGAATTCAAATGTCGCTGGGAGAAATAATTGAAAATTAATGTATCATAATTCTTCAATTAGTAATATTTCAATTTTTATTTCTATTTCTGGTAAAATGAAACAGGACTGATATTTTTTCCAGATATTTATTATGCATTATTTGTCATTTCCAATTATTTTGTAACATATTCCATTAATATTGTTAACAATTTTGTATTATATTATTTATAATTCGTGGTTTTATTTCTGTTTTTGTTTTGTTTTGTTTTAAAGCCAAATAAACGTTTTTCTTTTTAAATCAAAGTCTATGTGAAATGTATAAATTGAGAAAAAAAATGTTTAAAATACTTTAAATAAACTACCGTACATGTCTATTATTCCCATCTTAACTCATTGACAACGAGGTTTTTTAGAAGTTAAAATTGTATACGTAGGCAGACGCAGATGGCCAAAAAGAAAATTTGAATAGCCCCTTGACTGACGTGAACAACAGCTTTGTCTGCATTAGATCGCGTTAAATACCAGCTCAAGTATCAATATACGGACTCTCAAGTATCAATATACGGACCCTCAAGTATCAATATACGGACCCTCAAGTATCAATATACGGACCCATAAACCACGTACTTAATACTGTTATGTATATATATATTTTTTTTCTTTGCAGTATTTTTTTAACGTAAATGCTACTTAAACACCATTATGTAATAGATGTTGTAACTAAAAAGTGAGTAGGGTAGAGACCAATCGTTAGAAAAGAACGTCTAGCATGTGGGCAGTTAATATCTATAGCTCAGTGTCACAGTTCAGCGTGTTGTTAGCGGTCAACTAGGTCAAGGGACAATGAACGGACCAACAGGACATTGTGCCGCTATGAGCTCCCCACGTGTAAACCACCCGTGTTATGGCCTATAGATACATGCAGATAGAACTGGCGTTTTTCTGGGAGTTTACCGGGAGGTCTTGAGGGACTCTAAAAAAAGAGAGCATGTCAATTCAAGGTGAGTCCATAGTGATGTCATCACTGGACAGTTGAGTACAGCCGAGATCAAAACGAGACAGAGATTTCAAGTCAAGTTACAAACGTTCATTCAAAAGCGTTCATACATACGTGCTACGCGTATCTCTGTGTTAATCGTATGTAGGATGTTAATTAGGGACTTAAACTCTGCTAAGAATGGCTGCCTGGTCGTGCGGTTTGCGCGCTGGACTGTCGTTTGTATTTATTGTTGGTCCCGGGTTCAGACGCTGCCCGCTCCGATCCCCCGTCGTCCTGCGGGAGGTTTGCACTCTGAAGAAACATCCGAAACGTGTAAAATATTTTACAAACATTTTTTTTAAGTCATTGATTTTCCTGGCTGATTCTGACAACATACTCTACGCTCTTATGACACTAGGGAAGAACGAGCTCTTATACAACTTTGGCCAATCATATGGAATAGGAAATGTGCTTTCTTACTTTTGGAAGCCATTGACGTCAGATATTAAAGCTTACCTTTTTTATGACTGTCATTAAAGCTTTAAAAAATGTATTGACTGAGGATTCGAATGCCATGATTTGTGGAAGTATTAAGAACGCTATCACACGAATTCCTAATCGAACTAATGTATAACCAATTATTTATTTAGATTGATGAATTGGGAAACGTAAATAAATCAAGTAGCCACTGGTCACACCATTTTATTAAACGGACTCTTTAGATCAAGGCGGCTGATAAATGGAAGCTTGCCTGATGTTTATTGATAAAACACTGAAACGATGGTTTGACCTGCTACAGACACACACTTATACACACACGCAAATACTAAGTCGTCTGTCGCAGCATCATCCATTTCCCCTTTCTCCGCCCCTTCTCCCACAAGGCATTGACCTTCAGTTGCCGCGTACCCTGTAAAGGAATCAGTGGTCCGGCAGCCGGTCCTGGAAGGTTAATTCCAATTTGTCTCAGCAGTTCAAAAGTTCGAGTTGGACAATCTTCTGCCCGATTCCGTGGAGGACATTGAGCTTAAGCAGGCGCTATTGTGGGAGGGGATGGTCCGTGTGTCAGTGTTAAGAGGGGGAGGGGGTGATATTTTTCATTGCTCAGGGAGGGGGATAGAGCTCTCTGTTTCAATGCTTGGCTTTGACTCAAGAGTCTGAGAAACAACGCAATGTTCTGCTGTCTTCTTTTCTTTTCTGGTCTGGCGGCTTGTGGGGGAACTAATTCCAAATGAAGTTCTGGACATCACATTTTTCTCGAGTGTTTTCGTGTCTGTCCAGAGAGACAAGAGTTGAGGGTCTGATTATAATGACACCTCTCTGCGTACTAACGAGAGTGAAGTCAAACTAGTTGTTTGTTCGATGCATTAACACAGCATAGTTTGAAATTAAAATTCTGAAGGAATTCATTTCATTTATTCATGCCTCCACAAACCCTAAAAAAAAAACACAAAGTCCAAATTGATTAGCACCCCCTTTTTTAACCCCCAGGTCTCATTTTAAAAGTTGCAATATGTTAGCTTTGTTTCTTTGTTTCGGACGTGCCTTGAAAATAAAGATTAGTACGTCCTAACGCATACCTCCTGCAGATTGTCAGGCGATGGCAGCCGCAGGATTTGAACTCTGGACCATGGACACTACAGTCAGGATCGCTTACCATTTATTCCATTAAGCCTAATTTGTAGCGGTTCATTGTTCACAACATTGGTTCCAAACATCTAGTTCTGTTTTTATTGGGACCAAAATCTGTAACTGTTTCTATTGGGCCCAGAATTTGTAACTGGGGTTGTTACAAAAATTGATTTGGGAAGTATTTATCTCATATATATAAATATATAAATTTTAAAAAAAATGACTTGGAGTTCTCAAGTTGATGGTTTGTTCTTTCGCTCACGTATTTTTCTTTTATATGTGAAGTAACTATCCAACAAATACTTCAACTGTCAAGTACTGAAGTCTGCAAAATGTGAGACTCCTCGATCCTACCAAATTTTCTTAAGACCTGGCCTGGCTAAAAGACTGGACTCAGTACATGATGTTAAAGAGAGTGGTCAGAGATCAGAGTCAATAAGGGGAGTGCTGGGGGTCAACATTGGGACTTTGTTAAAGACAACATCAGGCATTGATCCCTTCCCGTACCTCGTGTGTTGTTTCGTTAACTGATATATTTTTTTAAAGTTCCTTAGACAGACAGATAAGTCAATAGCTAAATAGAATAGATAGATAGATAGATAGATAGATAGATAGATAGATAGATAGATAGATAGACATTGCAACAGTTCGTTAAAGACATCTAGGGGAGGTAATTACTCCGTTTAAAAAATACATTATGAAAGAATTCAAAATTATTGAAGATTAATTGAACATATCAGAACAATATGTATCATATGTAAACTTTACAGGTAAATCATTTATGAAGCATGAAAAGATATTTTATATTCTAGTACATGTATTCTAAAATACCATTAACACAGTTCCTCTGTTACATAAAATGTCATTCAAATAATCAATGAAATGTAGGTCCTTTAGATCAACAGAGAAGAGAACGCGTTCGCTGTAATATTTGAATTCCCTTTTAAAGAAGGGATCGAACCACCCTCAAAGAAAGTAAGTTGTTAATGTTATATAGCGCTACATTGATGCTTATGGCATGCTCAGTGTACGATGGTCCCTTTGTGAACCAGTTGGGGGGGGGGGCATCTGGGAGAAGGCCCTCCGTGCTGCCATAAGGCGCTCGGCAAACACAACTCAGCTCGAGTCGGGTGTCGAACCTCAGGCCCACTCATAGGTAGCCTGGCTCAAGCGTACCCAGCCCCTCGACCATGTCAGGTATGAATCTAGGGTATGCCGGGTCCTCACCTGACTAATAATACTTTTCTACCGGGGTTACTATATAGCCGCGGCTCGTCTGCCTTGGCACCCGTACTAAATACAAATAACAAGTTAGTACTTAAACAACAACTGCACACTATAACTGGATATCAGTGGATAACATGGTATATAAATCAAACAATATTTAATGAATGATAAATATGATGAAGCATAATAGAGAAATACATTTCATTACTGCATCAAACAATTACAAATATAGGCTAGTATCAATATATTGTACATAACATAGCGCACCTTAACATTAGTGCCAGAGTCGACCAGTGCTAACAGCGCCCACACTCAACACCATAAGTGATAATCACCCAACAGATTGAACAACACAATCCGGAACCAAAGCAATAACGTTAACTTGACTCAACCAGAGCCCAAGCCTAAGTCCCTAAAAGAAATAAAGGATCAAATCCTTAACAAACGTTACTGACAAGATCGTAATAAAACGATTCCAGATCTACAACATTCAGCAGACCGTGAATTAAACCAACTTACCCAAAACTGGGGAACACAACCTCAAACAGAAGCTCTCAAAAGAACCCTAGCTTCATTCCACAACAGAAGCAACACAAGGAAAGGAAGTAAGAAAATGACATCAAGAAAAATATGCATTCTTAGAAACAAAGATACTTATGGTACAATGAAGGGAATACTAATCACGCTGTGCATAAACAAGCTGTGCATGACAGACCACACCTCCCATTCCTCCCACACCATTCCGAACCCCCCTTTCCCTCGGTTGCCAGTGTTTAAGGTAAGCCTGTATTGATCCATAATTAGACACTGGTGGCTGAGTTAGAAAGCGCCCGGCCTCCGAACAAGAAGGTCCTGGGTTTGCATCTCGGTGAAGACTAACATTTGAACTTCGGGATCGTTAGGACACCCCCGAGTTAACCCAACCTCAATGGGTACCTGACTTTTGTTCTGGAAAGCAAAGGCGGCTGGTCCTTGTGCTGACCATATGACACACTCGTTAACCGGTGGTCATAGAAACATATGATCCCTATATCATCTGTCCCCCCAGGAGGGGTCTCCTTTTACCTTAAATAAGCCTGGATGTGATTTATCCCATTGTTGCTCTCTTTCTCTCTCTCCTCTCTCTCTCTACACCTCTCTCTTTCTCTTTCTCTCAATCCATCCATTTATCCATCCATCCATCTGTCTATCCATCTATCTATCTATCTCTTTCTATCTATCTATCCATCTATCTACCTATCCATTCTAGCCATCCAGCTATTCTAGCCATCTATCTTCTCACTTCGTGTTTTGACTATTTCTAAATCTCGTCAATCCTCATCATTTGGTCGCCATCATTAACCTTAGAACCTTGTACACCGCACTACAGTAGAACGTCCATTATCCGGATCAATTCGGAACGGGGCCTGTCTGCGTAATCCATGATCCGGATAACCGAGCGCGGATTATTATAAACGGTCCATTTCACCAACAATATTAAGAAAATTCACATTGTGGTATTGCGCTGTACGTAAACATACAATTGGAGTAAAATATACAGGAGAACAAAGTGTAGTAGCCTCCCATTGTCGAGAGAAATAATTGGTGATCTTTCGTTGCACATTAGCAAGACTGTATAGATACCGTACTGTAAAACAATGACAATCCGGATATTGGACGTCCGGAATAACGAAGTTTTATTGTAGTTTTTAACTCTGTAGATAAAGCTGATATCAGGCCTCAATAGTCATTGCATTTACGAACAAGGCCATGCATATTCCCTACGTTTTGCAGCACTAAGGCCCCTTAGTAATATTCCGCTTATTGTGCTGATGCTTCACTCTGGGTCTACCATGTACGCCTTACTCCCTGCAGCTTTCGGCTCCTCTCTCTGCTATGTGCCTTAACATCTAGTCCCACACAGTCTATGCAAAATAGATGGTCTTCGATCTCGGCTCTCGATATATCTTGTTGTGATGCTCGAGCGCCTCAGTCATTAGTAGATCTATAAGTTATATGACTGGAATTGTCCCCGTATATTATAAGTTATCTATGTGGTCTAGTAACTCTAGCTTATTACTAATGGGGGGGGGAATGAAGAAGGTATCAAGAAGAACAGGGAAAGGGGGGGGGAGGAGTCTACGATGCTCAACAGTTTTATCCAGCATTCAGAAAGTTGCATTGTGGGATATACAACTTTCATTGAGAAATAATAATGAATAATATGTTGTGAACACGTTGGTAGAACATTATTATTATAGCTTTTATAAAGCGCAACTTTCATGCTTATAGCATGATCAGAGCGCTTTGGTCCAATCTCATTTGTGGACCAGTGAAAGGGGGGGGGAGGGGGAACAAGGAGTTGGTTGTCCGTGCTGCCTTTAGGAGCTCAGTAAACACAACTCTGCCCGAGTCGGTTGTCGAACCTCGAGCCCCCTTCTAGGTAGCCAAGCCAAGCCAAGTTCAAGAGCACTTAGCCTCTCGACCACGCTTCCCACATCTTAGTAGCGGTTCGCTTAGAGATTTGTGTGTTATAATTCATCTAGATATGTGTGTGTGTGTGTGTGTGTGTGTGTGTTATTGTTCACCTAGAGATGTGCATGTATTTACTATGGTTCAACTACAAATGTGTATGTGTTTTATGGTTCACCTAAAGATGTGTATATACATTTCCAAAATGTTTTAGGATTTTTACACTAAAAGTGAATCACTGTTATCTGCTCTTTGTTTTTATAAAGCAATAAAATACAATCAAACAGAAAAAGAAGACAAAACAATATGAAGAAATGTGGTGTCGATATAATGAACCTTGACAAAAAAAAATGAAACTTGGTTGGTTGCGAGAGAAATCAACAAAGTGTACAATGTCAAGGACGCACGTCACGAAAGATCACTCTCGCCAACTAAACATAGTAAACAATTATAATTGTCTCGTGAAATAAGTGAAACAGTTTACAAATTTGAATCTATGATGCTGAGAGTGCACAGACATTGTTATGAAGTTTATCATCACTTTCGCATTTTGTAGACATGTTTCATATAAAACTCGTCTTCATTGAATTTGAAAGAACCAGACTTTGAGCCTTTAGACTTTTTTTTAAAATTGAAACCAAAAAAAGTTAATTAAATTGGCGAAATAATATCAGGTATACATTATCTATGTAAGAATTCCCATTTCATAGTATTGTCTCAAAGACTATATAATAATACTCGAGGCATGTTTGGATATTAAAAGTCTTTTTGAAATCTGGTCAAATCTGATTACATCATTTAGACCAGCGTAGACGGCTATTTAGTATTGTAAAATCATTTAGACGAGCCATTATATCTATTTAGTATTTTAACACCATTTAACTCATCCTAGACAGCTATTTAGTACTTTGACATCATTTAGACTAGCCTTTATGTCTATTTAGTATTTTAACATCATTTAACTCATCCTAGACATCTATTTAGTATTTAGACATCAATTAGACCAGCCTAGATGGCTATTACGAAGATCAGACTCTCCCCACTTCAAGAAGAACCGAAGTCTTTTGGTTTGGTTGACACGACTCATTTATTATGCTTCAAACACTTACTTTCCAAGGTGTCAGACAAAGCTGGTATTTTCCTTTGGCTAACAAATTCCCCAAACTCCTGGCCAACGAGTCGTGATGTTGCACATCGCATCAAATTAATCAGACGTCAAGTAAGACAGACTGCAAAATATTCCCTCCTGGCACAATGGTCGAAAGGCTGAGTGGTTTCGTCGTCTGCCAATAAAGAAGTTAACTATTCCTGGTCTCCCGTGTCCGTTCTAGTCTATGATGAAAGCGGTCACCCGAATTAAAAGCATTTTATCCAATCACTGTTTAAAGTTCTTATTTCTTCTAATGGCAAGATAAACCCTTTTTTAGACTTGATGGCTGGATTTCTTTTGATTTAAGGTCAGGGTCGATTAAGGTAGATGTTTTACCTGGCTAAGTATCCATGGCAACACTCCTATGTCGTCTTCCATTATGGCCACCAATTAAACTAATCGAGTCTAGTTCATGTCTTCTGACAGGAAGATGTGTTTAAAACTCATTACTTTATATTTTTTTTTAATTAATTTAAAAATAACTAAAGGCAAACAAATCTCCAATATCTTTTTTATTTTGTACATTCAGTCACCTTTAGTTCAATTAGCATCGCAACCCTTACCAACCATACCAACCACCCTCACAAAAAAAAGCCCTACTTAAATCTTCAAATCTATTTATAGTTGTCCCTTATTAATTCCCTTTCCCACGTATTTCGTTTTTCGTATTTTGGGGGGAAAAAATCTTTAAAAATGTCCATTGTCGTTTTATTTTATGCGACTTAGTAAGTGTCTTTTGTAAGACCTGAATTTGTATTTCGCCTTTAAAAAAAAACGCACTTGACAAAATGAAAAAAAAAAAAACATGGACCTGTAAAAAACTAAAAAGTTCTTAATTATTCAAAGTACATGGTCAACATTTTTTTAATCACTTATAAGTGAAAGAAATATTAACGAATCTTCTGTAAATAAGTGAGCTACTTGGTTTATAGATAGGGAGATCAATCCTGTTTTATCTTTGTTAAGATTCACAGTGATTGGCTGAATTTAAGCGATGTTTGTCTCAAACTAATACATCCAATTTTAGCTTGGCGGAGTAGTTGGTTAGAGGGTATAGCTTTTAATGACGACAATTTGTCCTACTTTTCTTCGTCTGTCGTTTACGTCAGTTTCAACTATAGTGTTCAATTCATTTACAACAATTTAAAGTAATTACCAATCCACAACTTATACTATTTTAAGTTAGGGCCTAGTAATCCCTTTAAATTAAAAAAAAAGTTATTAAAAAACTCAATTAATTCCTCCTTTACGAAGATGAAGCTGACCTATATCTCTCATTTGATTTATTTCTTTTAATTCTTCAATTTCGCAAGGAGTGTTTTCAATGAGCTTGCACAATTAATCTCGCCTTTGACTGTCTTACTAAGACGATGTGCAAATGTGTATGGTCGTCCATGAGGGAATGTGTTCAAAATAACCAAATTCAACTTTAAGATGATTATATTGAACAATTACAATGGTCAAGCCAGAGTTTTCGCAGTTTTTTTAAATGTCGAAGTGTCCAGTGTTCAATATCTTTTGAACTAATGAAAATTGTTCCAATTAATTTCAGAATTCGTATCCGAAACATCTATTCGAAAAGCTTAATATTTCATTGGCTAGGTGTTGATGTTGCTTCTGACCATTGGTTGGAGATTGTTACTGACACTTTCATTCTCAAACAGATGTCTCGGACCCTGAGAAATGTCTTAGGATCACTAATAAAACGCCATAAGGAGGCCTCGTTCTGTTTACATCTAGTACCAGGTGACCGAGCCTCGTTCGGTTGAAGGATTTGTTTCCCGAGCTCATTTCGGAAACGTTCGTGTGTGTCTATTTATAGGGACAAGAACGGGAATTCCCTTTTTTTTAGATATTTAAAGCTAAAATACATTTTTACAATAATGAAATATTTTTAAATCTATATAAAGGCCTTAAGCTTTCGCGATGCGGCCAGTGGCGTAGCATCCATGGCGCGAAGGGGTTCAATGAACCCGGGCCCACGACCATTTAGGGGCCCACAACCAATGGTGTAACAACCATTGAGGTAGGGCCCGATTTACCTCTATACAACATAAGCTCTGGCTTAGTGCCTAAAGGAAATATTTAGTAGTTACATACAATATCTGAACTTATATGGGGCTCCATAACTAAAAAGCAGAAGACCTATTGAACTCTAAAAATACGGTAATGCATGGCGCGTAGGGGTTTATATCGCCTGGTCCCATGACTAATGACCAATTGTGGCCTACCCTACACTTCAATTTTGTAAAAAAAAAATGGTTAAAAAAATTTTCTTACAATATCCTAAACGTCATATCAATCTTTATATTAACATCAAAACATTAACCCATGTTTTTAGATAGAGTAACAATTGAGAAGAGTTCTGAACCCAAATATTAATTTCCTTGTCACCTTTTTCAACCTTTACTCATACTGATATTGTATAAAAAAATATTTGGGATTATAACTGACAAAATATACTTGAATCTAATTGGTCAATTTAATTTCTCCTCCCACTTCCTAATTTGTTTAGAGCTTTGAATTATAGTTCTGTAACAAAACAAAGTTACCAAAATACCTATTAAACTAAATGTACCACTTACACAATGAGCTTTTTTTTTTAATGTATTTTTCGAATATTTTTTTTTCCTGCGGCGATCCTCAAAGTCTTAATCAAAATATGTGGGGTATCTTATCTTTTCAAGGAACTAATCGGTTGTATTTGCATTGTAGTAAGAGCCTGTAAATTTATATTAAAATATAAAAAAAAACATCATTCAAAAGGTTCTTTTTTAAAAGAATGAATAGTGAGCTGTAAATGTCAGGAAAATGCGTTTATGCAATGAAGAGTGCAAGAAAACGCTTTTGGCGCCGGGGCCATATATATAAATCAGTTTCAATCTATTACTATCAATCACTCGGTGTAATCTCCTACCCTCCTACCTAAGTTTATAGAGTGTTTTAAGGTCTTACGAGTCCTAACGTTACGTCCAGGTGTCGGGGCTCGTGGCTATGCACCTTACTCGATCTGTTTTATGCTGTCTACGATCACTGGATTTGTGTAGACGATATTAATGTATAGAAGAGTAAAACAGTATTTCAAAAGAATCTACCGAAAATAAAAAGGAAACATTTTAACTAGTGTAATTCCCCCCCCCCTTTTTTTGTATCCAAGAAATAAACCAACTATTTCATGTTTGCAGATGACTGATCGTTTATTTCTGCCTAGCACCTGTAGGAACCAACATTGAAGATGTAATCAATTAAACCCTAGAACGAAAGGCTACGCCGATGTATCCCTGTTATAAGAGTTGCTGGGGGGAGGGGCTGAGTTAATTAATTTGTGTTTGGGTTAGTTTGTACATCATTTTATACCACGACGTATAGTGACTCATATTATCTTATAAAATACAGACGTTACTTTAATAACGAGAATGATTACGTTTTAGGCGTGTTACTAAGTCAATCTAGTCATGCTTGTACATAATGACTTAAACTCTGCCATTGTCATTAGAGTTTCTGGCTGACTCAGGCAACCCATTCCATCCTTTAATAACTCTAGGAAAGAAAGAGCATTTGTACCAATTTGTCCTTTTATAAATGTTTCGATGCTGCCCTGAATTGAAGGTTTGATCATGGAACTATACTAATGGAACACCAGCTCCTAGTTTTTACTAGCAGAGTGCCGTCGCGCATCTTTTTTAGCGCATGGTGCAATGTGGCGAAAATCATGATGATGCCAAAGAAGAAATTTACTCTGCCAGTCACCAAGACTGACCTGCAATGAGAGTAAAACTTTCCTACGCTTAATTTGATTAGATCTCTAAAAACTTTATCCATTTTCTCACAATGCTGTGTAATATATAAAATTTTCCTGAATAAGGGATCGTCACAAAAAATATTTTTTTAATGCCACCCCATAAAAATAGCTGTTTTCAGTACTTCCACAGTTGGGTATTTTACACAAAATCTGGAATTTTCTTTTATGTAAATCTAATCATTATCATCTGTCCCGCGTAACCAAATCCTCCACTTTTCCAGGTCACCAGTTGTTCTTAACAAGATATCAAGAGAGAGAGGCTGGTCCATTATTTGCGTTGTCCATCCAGCTTTTCTTCTGACAACCCTTTTTTTTTTTTCGTTATCTCTCCTGAAGGATAATTTTTGAAAGTTAGTCTTACAAAATACAATTCCAAACCAACCCATGCAGTTATCGTATTTTCACAGTATTGAAGAGTCCTCCTTTTTGCCAACCAGAGTGTTGACTGACCAAAGTAACCAATTCATTTGTCTGATTCTGTTTATAGTAAATATTCATAACTAGATCTTTTATATAATAATATTTTTTTAAATAATATGATCAATTATAGGCTAATAGACATACTTTAATAGATCTAATAAATGATTAACGCGGACCTAACAAAATGGGTATATTAATACTTAAATCTGGGTATTTTACATTTCGAATGCGCATTTTTTAAAAACCGAAACATAATCTATAGAATAAATAATAGAATCTAGAGCTTCAACACATAGACTTAGATCTAGATCTATTTCAAGTTAAAATAAATAAACCATAGATCTAAAATTCATAAGATCCACTCTATTTTTTCTTTAGACCTAGACCATCTTGATTCTAGACATCTTTTTTGAAGTAATGTCCGTATTTAGTAATATAAAGGATGATATTATTATAAGATACCGTACTAAAGGCGTACTTAATCGACTTAGCGTACTTAGACTTAAACTCATAGAGTTAGACAGACCATAGTATGGTCCATACTATATAGTTAGTACTATACTTATAAATACATTACATGAGAATAATGAGATCAATATAAATATATATAGATCTATATTTATAATATTATATAGATTAGATCTAGTCACATATAATTATATATATAAATTATAGGCCTATAGATCTAGATTCTAGTGTAGAATACTCAAGATAAAGATCTATTGATTGTCTATCTACTCCACTTTCACATCACACCAATATACAGACAGTGAATGAAACGAATCGCTCTGATTATAATTTTATACCTATAGATCTACCAGTCTATAATCATAATCATCATAGATAATATTAATAATCTAGATCTATAATCATATTGCCCTATTTATTCAATTGTCAATAGGCCTATATCTGAGGCCCAGGAATGCGCCCCGGAGAGGACACTCTGGTGCTGCTGCAAAGTGACCAAAGCCAGTGACTCATCTCGGCGCATCCATTGTCTTCCGAGACAGAAGGAGCCATATACAATAGGCCTATAGTCAAGCTAGTGACTACTAGTGGAACGTAAAATTGAAGGTTTAATACTGTATTATAGTATTATGTTACTTTGTATGTTTGTAACTTGTGTATGTCACTGTCTCAATTGTGATAATTGATATCATCAGCATTTTTAAACATAAAAAAGTAAACATAAATCTAGATATCTATCATATAGTATTATAAATATACTGGTAACTTTAAAAACTTTAGCATTGATTGATTTTAATTGATCAGCCTTATAGACTAGATCTTGCATCTCTAGTCTACATGTAGTATGTACTAGACTCTAACATGTGTATGTATTACATTTGTAGATCTTGGAATTGGATCTAAATTCACCTTCCTAAAGTGTCTCAAAAGTCTGTAGCTGATTTGAGAGGCCTAACGAGGCAAGTCTAGTTATCAAGCTGTCTCTTGATCTATCTACTTAAATGAGCATAACCATAGTGTAGTCAAATCTTGACAACTAGTCTTCTATAATAATTAGTTCTAGATCTATATCCAGTTTAGATAAATTTAGATTTAAATTATAAAACTATTTTATTAGCTAAAATACTAAAATTATTATGAAGATTTAATTATAGAATCTAGACTAGTTATATGTGTACATAATATAAATATAAATATATATATATAATTTATGCCAGGCCTCAACCTCATATATCCAAATCTATTGGTAAAACTTACCTTTGATGTTTTACCCAATCTATCTATACAAGACAATTTATTATCCATGCCTCACCTACACCCCATAAACATTTAATAATCATTTCTAAATAATTTATTATCCATTCCATGCCATACCCAGACCCAGTTCATTAGACATATATTTTCAATGATGTGGTGTCAAGTGGGATGTATCCCCTGAAATTCAGTAAAATGTAAAACTCATAGATCTATTTATTTATTTGCTATGACACTCTGATCAACTTGGACTTGTGATTCATATATATAATTATAAATTATATATGTTTCTTATCAGACTTAATGAAATTTTGGTGCATTTTATACCTGTAATAAAGCTAGAAAAGTATCATAATTTGTGTTCTAACCATTGGTATTTTTCTTGGCAACATTTCTGATCTAGTCTGTGATAAATTATAAATTTAAAAAAAATGTTTGTAATGTTTCAGTTATTAACAAGTAGAACCATGGCAACCAGTTCTGATGATGTACCAGAATGGCTCAAGGATCATACTTATTAAATGCTATTTCTACTCTCTGGGCAGACCATAATAGTATTGGCACCTATTCAATATTTAATGTAAGTACTACTATACAATTTTTATTTTAGTTACCATCTAATAGATGTTTTGTGAAATGTGTGATTTTCATGGTCAAGCAACATCCAAATATCTGGGATGGAATTTAATATTTTCCTCTATTTTTTTTTTATAAAACTCTTAAGCAAAACCATCTTTCATGAATGCCTAATATACCTTGGCTGATATGCAGGCCATTCCTTTACGGTAGAATAAACTGTTAGACTAAATTAGGCAAAAGTATTTCTGATAATTTGTTTGTTTGATACAACAATGTAGCCTATTCAATTTAATATTATTTTTTTAATTTTAATGTTATCAAAAGAAATTAGCCAATATGCCTAATTGTATAATTACAGTTATGCTTGGAAATGCAAGAAAAAGGCATGCATTCCTGAAAAGTCAATGATTGGTTGAACCTCGTAAAGGTAAGGTGATGTTACTGCAATTTTTCCCTGTGCACTTTTCTCAATTGCTGAAGTACTTGTATTTTTTAAAAACTAATTTTCCATGAAAATGTAAATCATAATATATGTTATAATATATGTTATAGCTGCTTTTAGATGAGTGCAATGTAAATCAAATTAACTAAATATCTACCTTCACCCATAGTAATAATTCATTACTTTTAAGGTCAGGACTATGCCAGTGTCTACACATTAACTCAGTAGCTCATTTTAGGTACAGATTATTTTTAGAAAAGCACACTTATATAATTATACTTAATGACATATATATTTTTAGCATGGTCAACACTTGTATCACACATGTTTTTTAATAATTTTTTTTAATACCGGTACTTGTATTTTTTTTTTACTAGATAACTTTCTGTTATGAGAAAAGATGAGATTCTTGGACTCCTGCATAGCACCACCAGAAAAGAAAATCCCATCATGTTGCAAAATAAAAAGTCTTGGACCAATTTTAATAAGTTATATTATATTGTAAGCTCTCTATATATTTTTGTATATCCTGTCATCAGCCAACCGGTTTGGATATAGTACCTTTAAAAATGTTTGAGATTCTACTAGAAAACTATTAATCTGAGCCCCATTAAAACAAGAGGGAGTGCCGTGGATGATTGGTAAAGCACTTGGCTTCTGAACTGATAGTTTCTGGGTTTGAATAAGATTGGGATTTTTAATTTAATTTAATTTTTAAAGCTACTCTGAGTCCCCCAAGATCTAATGGATATCTGGCATTAAATAGGAATAAGTACAGGCGCTTTTGGGATCCGTGGCTAAATGGTTAAGTCATGGGTTTGAATCTCTGTGAAGACTCAGATTTTTAATTTTGAGATTTTTAGGATGCCCCTGAGTCCACCCAACTCTGACAGGTACCTGACTTTCATTTGGAAAGTAAAGATGGTTGGTTGTTGTAATGGCCACATGACACTCTGACCAAAGGATCAAGTGACCTTAACATCATCTGCCCTATAGACTATGAGGTCTGAAATGGGAACTTTTTCTAAAGGTGGTTGGTTGTTGTGCTGGCTACATGACACCTTTGCTAACCAAGGGGCACAGAAACAGATAAACTTTATATCATCTGCCCCATAGATAGCAAGATATGTAAGGGAAATTTTACTTT
>JADKLZ010008041.1:17462-31547 GCA_021533235.1 Biomphalaria straminea
GCGTGTCCTAGGTAATTAGTTTGGCAGTAATTAGAAAATGTGTTCAGAGTTGCTGCAAACGTGTTTTATTGTTGGCGAGCTACAAACAAATCTTCTCTTCAACAGTTTCTTCGTTTTATTAGGCCGCAAAGTGGCTGATTTCGTAGCAGGTGTAGACTTAGAATTTAGGCGGGAACACCTGGGTTGTTAATAACTGTTTACCTTCTTCGAACGTCTGCAGACTGACTTGTCTCCCTTTGTTATCTTTATCAACATATGTCAGTGACCTAAATAAAATGTATAAATAATTGAAAAGATATTTATTTTTCAGTCTGGCAAAACCAAGTTGTAACTAGATGGATGATGGGTTATTAGCCATGTCATCTACTTCATTATCTATAGCGGTTTCTACTTCATCGTCTACTATAAAAACATTTACTTAAACATCTACAGGATTATTGAAACGTCTGATGCACGTCTATTAAATATTCTACTACATCATCTAACACAGTAGTTCCCAAACTGTGCTGCGGTAGAGCCCTAGTGTTCCGCTAGGCCTGAATAGGTGTTCCATGAGCTACTGGAATAGTTAACTAGTAGACCTACGTGGGAATTAATCTCTCTAAAAAAAAAAAAAGCAATGTGTTCCGATTGATACTCAGAATAAACGAACTGTTCCGTTAAGGGAAACGTTTGGGAATCACTGATCTAACACATCATCAAGTGAAACATCAACCACAACATGTACTACATCAAACAAAACATCACAACATTTAATAAAACATCTACTACAAAGTCAATTATAATATCTACTTCATGATCGACAATAACATCACCTTTAACATTTGTTGCGACATCTAATAAAACATCAACTGCATCTTATATCACATCATCTATCACATACATACAATAAAGCAACATCTAATAAAAGAAGTCCAATAGCATCTGTTTCAATATATATTAAAACATAAACTACATCATTCCCTACAATATCTACTAAAAGATCTACATCAGCATTTGCTTTTAGATCAATTGCAACATCAATTATACCATCTACCACAGCTACTGTATTGTCTATTAAAGCATCAACTACACCATCCACTACAAAAAGTATTATATCATCTATAAGAATATCGACTATAAGATTTACAAAAAGTCTGCTTTTAATTTATTACAATTTCTGTTATAATATCTACAATATCATCAATTGTTACATGCATGTAACATTCATCTTTACAGCATCGACTAGGTCTATTTCATGTTTCGTTTTAAAACGTAACAATTAAGTATTTAAGAAAAAAATTCATTATTTTTACATCACAACATTGAATTAATTACTTTAAATACTAAGAAGGCATCCGGCGCAGAGTCGTCGCTGGGTCTGTCGACACCCGGTGTGATATATGTTGATGCCACTCTCTAATTATTTGTTCCCTAAATAGACTTTTAGCTAAAATATGTATTTGGTCTAATCTTTTTGTCACAACGTAATATTTGAAAGAGATATTTACATACATGCATTGATTGAATACAAAACAAATGTAGATTTTTTTTATTTCGTAGCCATTTTATCACTTTGGTGCAACCCTTGATACGCGTCACCCGAATAAGCCGCTGCCCTGTTTCCACTGCCCAGAGGTTCTGACATTTGTAATGTATCTTCTCTTTCTTGTTGTAATGTTATTTCTTGCTGTAGCTGATGTATTTCTAAGTTACTTCAGGATGCTAGGTGCGTGGGTTTCTTGTGAAGATGTATTTCAATTTCGCGAGTATCGTAGAGAAGACGAACAAAGACTTGAATAACTAAGTTGACTTCGAGATAACTTTAAATCATAACATTTATTTACAAGATGGGCCACAGTCTAGTCAGAAGATAAAAGATGTCTGATCCCCCCAAGAGTCTAGCAGTAACTGAATTTCTATTACGTCAAACTTAACCTCTAACCCTACAGTCTGTGTCGTCATAAAATGTGCGTTCAATGTCGGTACCAAAAAGTGCGCAATTCCCAATAAACTAAACTAGCTATCTAACACATTGGAGGTCAGTGTTGAAGCCTTCTATAACGACTGGTCCCGCCTCGACCCCCGACCCCTCCGCCACTGAGGAGGCACTTTGTCAGACTTCAAAGACCGTGTTGGAATTTCTAAAATTGAAAAGCTAAAAATAACATCTTTGTCCTTGCTTTGTTTACAGTTGTAGAATTATCGAAGATTTTTTGTGGGAGGGGGGGGGGGTAACTTGAGCAGCCAACGAAAAAAAAATTATAAAAATGAAATGTATTTTGTGTCCATCTGAAAAGTAAACAAAGTTTACAATGTTTATAAACAAGTTCAAGGAAGCAGATTGTCTCTAAGACACAGTTTAAACAGTTTCAAGTGCATAGGAACTGCACCAGAGAGAAATCAAAACATAAGTTCTTCTGTACTTGATACTGTCTGTGAAAATATCTTCTAGCTTTTCATTTATTTACCTTCTCAAAGCTGGATGACATGTTGTTGAAACTAATCACAAGTTCTGTTTTATATGCCTTTGGAGTTGGCAATAAGATTCTAGTTCATTAATCACAGGCCAAATTAAGTAGCCAGTGACAGTAAACTGCTCAAAATTTGAAAATAAACTTTAGACTAAAAGGGTTTTTACTGGCCTTTTATTCGTCTATATTTCAATAAACTCTAAAGAATTTTTTTTTTAATTTGATTTAAAAAATTTACTTTTGGTTATTGAATTAATTACGAGTTATTTTTTCTCTGATTGGTCAGAATTCTGTTGAATACTGTCATACTGATAGTAATGAAGAAAGGAAGAATGACTCTTTCCTTATTAAATACAATAACCATAAATATAGGAAATTCTACTGGACTAGTAAAACCATAGAAAGCTTTGGCTACGAGGCTTTCATCAGCTACAAAAAAAACAAACAATTAAAACAAAATAGGCTTACAGTTAACCTATCAGTCCGATGTTGTGGTCTATCGAGACAAAAGAGAAATGAGATTCGCTGGTGTAAAAGGAATTCGGGAAAAGGCGGTGGAAAGAATAGTGAGAAAAGAGCGGAATGTTTGTGCTTCATTTTTGGGTGATATGTGTCTGACATGTAAATATGTTTACTTTCAATCATCAGACGGGTTTTATTGGTCTTTGCATTGTTAGGAGATGAGTGGTACTTATATTGAGTGCAATTAAAATGAATAAAAACCGGCTTAGTTTCACGAGTTGGAAAGTCTCCAATGTGTTCTTGAGGCCCGTTCACCCCTGCAGCATTATTTTTTTTTTTTAGCTTTCTTTCCTTAGTGCTGTTGTAATCATTTAGACCATTCCCGCAGATCGGTCATATCAGGTCTATGACGTGATGTATCCCGCCCTCTCGAAACTTTTTACTATAGCGCATAAAATGGCCGTAGAGACTTCCGTTTGGACTCATCGATATTTAACCTTCCTGCGGCCTGTGACAAATCAGTCAGAAATGTATATGTCTCCTGGACCATACAGTTTTATCATTAAGGGTTATGTCATTTCTGGTCCAAAGACTTGTTTGGGATTCCAATCCACATTTGGAGTTGTCTTTGTGTCTTTAATCTGTCAAAAGGAGATGTAATACAGGCATGTCAAACTGGGTGTTCGGGGGCCGCATGCGGCCCGCGACCACCTTACATGCGGCCCGCTTGGCCACCTAAAACAATTATAAAAATAATGTTTAACTATTACGATGGAAAACAAGAGATGACAATCTACTTGAATGGAAAAATAGTATTTGTTTAACTGACCAACGAGGGTGAGTCTGCAGTGAAAGCAAGCTACATTTTGTCAAACTTCGATGCAAGCCATTTCAAATCATTAAATAAATGTTATTTTATGAAGGAGTGTTTCGTTAAAGCCAAAGTCATTTATTCAGGAAATAAGGAGAAAGCATTCAAAGAAATAGCGTTAACTAGTGACACTGTTGCAGATAGAATAAATAACATGTCAGTCAGCTGGCTTGAACAATTAAAAAACGACAGAGCTGATTTTGAATTATTTTCATTGGGTCTCTATGAGTCAACTAACGTAACGGGTGTAGCACAGTTGGCTATATTCATAAGGACCTTTAACAGGAATTTTGACATATACCAGGAACTACTTGAGTTCTGTTCTATGCATAACAAGCGAGGATGATTTCTGAGAAATGACAGGAGGTGAAAATGCAGTACAATTTATCTTTGGTAAAGCTAGTTAGTCTAACAAAGGTATGGCGCAACAACCATGAAATGAAATGGTTTTGATGCAAAGTTACTTGCAAAAATAAGAGAGACTGATGCTAATTTTAAATTTGCTCATTTTCAGTACATGATTATTATTATTATTATACTTTTTATATAGCGCTACTTTCTTGCTTATAGCATGCTCGGAGCGCTTTGGTCCAATCTCATTTGTGGACCAGTTGGAGAGGAGGCATCTAGGAGTTGGTTTTCCGTGCACCTTTAGGCGCTCTGACCAAATCGGGTGTCGAACCTCGAACCTCCTTCTAGGTAGCCAAGCCAAGTTCAAGCGCACTTAAGCCTCTCGATCACGCGATCTGATTTGATTCTGAAAATGCTGCTGGAAATGTGCAATTCGAGCTGATAGAATAGAAGTCAGGTTCTTAGTTGAAATTGAAGAATATTGAAATGGCTGTGACAAAATTTTACAGTCATTTACCCTGAACGGTTCGTTAAATTGCGGAAATTTGCAGCTAGAATTCTAGCTTTTTTTGCATGCACTGGTCTCTGTGAGCAGTTCTTTTCCATAATAAAAGCTATACACCTCTCCGTTCGAGATTATCTGATCAAAATTTGTCATCTATGATGAAAGCGTCAGTGGCAAACAAACTTCAACCTGACATTAATAAAATAACATATATATATTGATGTCTAGCATAAGGGCAAAGAAAATAATACGTAATTATAGTTATTCCTATTCGGTAGATGGTATTCCAAATTTAGCTAAGGGACAGGTATGCCATTAATTATTGTATTATATTGTATTATTTCTAATTTACATAAAACTAGTAGGCTGTTTTTAAAACTGTTTTTTTTTTTTGCTTCGGCCCCTCAGGTCATAGTAAGTTGTTTATGCGGCCCATATACCTTAATGAGTTTGACATGCCTGATGTAATGTGTTAATGTACAAAGAGTTCGGTGGCTGTAACATCTTTGTTGATACAATCAGGTAGTTGCCTCCCCTGTGTCTAGAATCGTCGTAGCGAACCATTGAAAAGTCTCAGCCACAATCAGAAAGAAAAGAATTCAATGCCGTAACTGAGGAGTCTTGGACTTGACGCGTTCAAATCTCAGCCACAATCAGAAAGAAAAGAATTCAATGCCGTAACTGAGGAGTCTTGGACTTGACGCGTTCAAATCTCTGCGAATGATGATGTTATGTCAAAGAGTGCTACTATCGGTTAAGAAATGAACTGGGTTTTCCAGTTCCTGCTTTAAATATGTGGAGGCCATGGCCAAGACTTTTGCTGAACCTCCTTCCATCCTTTGAAGATTTAATACCTTTTTTCCTTTTTTTTACTTTGCATATTTTGAATGAATTGGTTTCTTAGGATAAGGCCCTGAGCTGTTGTACTGTCTGTTTTTCAGTAAATTCTATAAATAGCTGGGTTTTTTTTTGGTGTGTTCGGTGTACAAAATAAAAAAGTGTTCATGAGCTAGGTATTTTTGAACTAAATGAAAATCTTTGTAAACTTCTGTAGCTTGGGGTTTTTTATGTAGTTGACAACACTGGAGTCTAGCTTCCTGGACATTATTTAGTGAATGGAAAAAATCTCCAATCAAGCAAAAGTTGGGACTCAATCAGAAAGAAACATTTCAAAACACTTTAGTCTCTTTCTCCATGGCTAATTTTCTTGTAGGTCTGCCCTACTTTTATTTTTCCTTTGTTTACATTTTTTTTAAACAATATAAAAGTTTTGTTTTTTTAATTTCAAAATAAAATTGATAATCGAAAGTAATTTATCATTTTTTGATGACGTAATTACTTTCTTTTTCTAGAACATGGGTCACGCGGGTATACTGCCCACCCCCAGTGTGTATATCTCCATCCCTCACGTGATATACCATCAGGTTGGACAACTCTTTCTCTGCTTGTTGTTTACGGCTTCAGTGCTTTCCCTTGAATAATCATGTTGTTGTAGCCCTTTAATATAAATAATAATCACACCTCCCTAGGCAAACTATTGTTGTGAATTATATTCCCGTGAATGTCTCTGCTTGTTGTGGTTCTTGATGGCTTTGAGTGTAGCAGTGTGTCCGTTTGCATCTTCATGCATCCGTCTGTGTCGAAACAAAGAATATCTATAATGTCAAGCTCAACTACGCATTGAAACAACACTATAACAAAACAAACGCTTTTTGAGCTCTGCATTGTGTCTATGGAATATGGAAATGCTGTGTTGTTTTCTGTAAGCTTCTCGTTTTGTTGTTTTTGAATGAAGCGAAATGGTTGCATGGCTTCAGTATCGTATATTCGAGTTATGTATATATATATAATGTAATTTGTTATGTACTATTGTCGAATACGTTGTAAATAGTGTGTATGTAGAGCTTATTATATCTATGTAGGTCACAGCTGGGGCTGCGTAGCCACGGGAAATACTGCATTCCTAATTCATCTTAGGAATTGAAGACAGGCCTTATTATTATTATATCTAAACACAAACATTATTCTAGACACTAGCTGTATGCCCAAAACCTTTGCAATTATCATATTCGTGAGGGACTTATCAGATTCAGTTTTTCCTCTCTGTTTAACGTCATTCTTTGCATATCAATTTTAGCAAATGTAGAGATTCTGAGCTTCTCTTGGTCTAAAATATGTAGGCAAGATACATCTATATATGACCAAAAGACTAGAAGATCAAAAGAAAATTCGCTACGGAGGACAGACGTAGACTGCGAAAAGACGATCTAACTCGACCACCAGCGGACAATGGTTATGTGTCTGCGTTATTGTGGCAAAATATGTAGGTCACGCCTGGGACTCGAGGGCAAGCCTTATTATGTATGTATGTATAAATGAACGTATGTGTGTATGTATTTGTGTGTATGAACAAACTTGCACGAATTAAATGAAATTACTTTTAAAAATAATGGTATTTTATACTGTAGAATGTATTTGATAGCATAAAACTAATAGTTATTATTTAAAGTAGAAGGGTTTCGGGCTAAGAGATGGTATATCTTTCTTAAGCTCTATACTAAGATCTCGTTATAATGAGCCCAACCATATTAGCTATAGGCAACATTAAATAACACAAAAGTCACTAGAACATAAAAAAGCAGACATTATATTTTCATTACTGGGTCTGACGGTGACAGATTGCTATTGTTAGATCAATCCAGTGTTGACTATTGAACTCCCCAGAGCTTTTTATGAGCTGTTGTTTTTCGAGCCGGATTTAACATATGTGAATTATTGGGCATGATGACAGTGCTGAGTTTTCTTACGGCATGCTCTTGTCATTAATCATTATTAGAGTACATGTATTGGTGCATATATTGCTTGCTACTCTACTTGTGGTGCTAGCTGGCTTTATAGGTTAATAAATATGCTAGTCTATAAGTTGGGGAACGGATTGAACATTTAGTTAGTCTATAGATATCTATGGAGAGTGTCACTACGATAGAATATATTAGAGACTCTGTTTATGTCAATGTCAATAACGAATCACAGGAATATGATGTTTGGAAAATTTATATTTTAGGCTGTACATCTTGTCCTGTTGATGTAAAGATATACGGCATTAAAATATTTAGCATTGAATAAAAAGTTGTTGCTTGATCATTGTATAGTTTGATTCGCACTACGCCACAATAAGAGCGTCGGAGTACCTACATTATGGTTCGGAGTCATAGATTATATCAACTCACGCAGTCAGTCTGTCTGTCTGTCCGTCTGGTACAAATTTTGCATACGTTAGTTCCCCCACTTCATGTTGAAACTTTGCACAATAGTCTTTATCCTAAGAAAACATGAATCAAAGAAAATATTAGCCAATGAAATTAATTAATTAATTTTTATTAATTTATTTTATTATATTTAGAAAAAGGAAATAAATCCTGCAGTACTTATATATTTGTTTGTGAATATGCAGTTATTTTCGGTTAAATATTCTTTTTTAAATACTGTTTTTATATTATGCTAGTTTTTCTATTTAGATTTCAAATTATGTATAGAAAACTAGATCTAACAGAAACTATGTTGAGATGTAAAACAATGTTTCAAGATTTCCACGAATGTCATAAACATAAATAGAATAAGCGCAAAGAATCAACAGTTTTCACTTTATTATTATGTGCCGATTCAACTATCGGGATTATGGGAATCAGGTTGTATTTGGATTCTTTAAACTGAGGATCACATGTTTTCCGT
The DNA here is from genome assembly GCA_021533235.1 of Biomphalaria straminea. NCBI lineage: Eukaryota > Metazoa > Mollusca > Gastropoda > Planorbidae > Biomphalaria > Biomphalaria straminea. Next base: position 25,837 of record JADKLZ010008041.1, read on the forward strand.
TGGCATTAGAGAAAATAGACAGACTATTTAAAAACCGCTGTGTTTATCAGTAGAGATGGAAGCCAATAAAAATCGTCTCTCTGTCCAGGTTATATATATCCGATTATGACTGTATGCAAATAATTGATAACAAAATACTCATCATAAGAATTGATTTCATTCATAATGTAATATTGGTAAACAACTTTATGATACCACATTTTTATGTCGTATATCAGTATCTGGGCACACAGGCAGACCTAGTGTAGAGTGTTCCATTTGACCAAAGCTTAATGCTTGGACAAAAGCAGGCGATTCTCTGGTTAAATGAAATATTTATATAACGTGCGGTATAAGCTAATGGACTGGACAGTGTCCAGAAGAGTTATCATTCTAAAGTTCTTGTAGTTGTAGACAGTTGTAGTTCTTGGCTTTATATGTAAGTCTTATCTTTCAAACGATGTGGGGTATTATACAAGTATGTTTAGAACCACTGGTAAAGAGTCACAAGTCGTGAGAACGTTGGGTGCCGCAATACAAGTATGTTGAGAACCTCTGGTTAAGAGTCATAAGTCCCGAGAACGTTGAGTGGGTGTGTGTTTGTGGCGCGCGCTATGTATGTTCTTATAGATCTAGACCAATTAACCCACTAAATTATTTGACGCATCCAAAATAACATTTATAGTGCACAGCACGTTAAGCAGAAGCGTCACAGCTGAACTTTGACGGAATGGCCGAGGGGGGGGGACGGTCGGCCGATGGATTGTGGGGTTGGATGTGGGCCTACAGTCGACATTTAGAGCTTTGTAAGAGTCTGTCATAGCGGGAGATGAATAATTAAAAGACTATTTGGCGCCCTGCTCAAATGGCAATTAGACCAGTTTTCCCTACTGCTTCACCGGAGTATCAGCCACCTACGCTTACCCGGGGGGGGGCATTAATGAATGCATTACGAGGTGAATGTTACTAAGTATCAATTAACAAACATTCTCTGATGTTGTGGATCCATTAGATAATCTTTGATTGGATCAAGTTACAATTCACATCCAAAGATCTATAAGTTTATTAGTATAAGGTATTAGCCCAGCCTTCAACGGAACTTAAAGTTTAAGCAAATTGCATTTGATGAAATTGTAACTTAAATTCTAAAAACTCAACTTTTGAAGAGGTATGAACCAAACCTGTAAAAAAAATGAGCCCTTCGACTGGATCACAGACTTGACTTTCTGGGGATCACAGACTTGACTTTCTGGGGATCACAGACTTGACTTTCTGGGGAACACAGACTTGACTTTCTGGGGATCACAGACTTGACTTTAAACAAAAAAGAGCATAAAACGAGATATTATCTTGTATTTAAAAAAAAACAGCCAAAAAAAATACAAACTCAAAAAGCTTTTATATAAAATCACTCAGTTTCTCGGATAAAAAGTCTATACACGTTATTTCTCCCACACCCATTCACGGATCAAGTTGAAACTTTGCACAATTTTTCGTTTTCACAGACAAGACATGGATCAATAAACAAATTTACCAATTAATTACTGGTAATTAGTTATTCTGTTTGATACCAACAAGTGAAATTAGTCAGACAGATATGGCTAAATATGTAGGTTTGGTCCACTTAGATAATTACACATATTACTTGTCCCACACCCATTATCAAATCAAGTTGAAACTTTAAAAGAAATAGACTGTGGCTAAAAAAACATGAATCTGTTGATAAATATTTTAAAAAATAGTCAACTGATTACATGTATTTATAATTATTTTTTTTTGTTTGATTTCGAATAAGTGAAATAGTTTCTACATTAATGAGAGATATAAAAGAAGTGGGGAAAAGCTTTTTTTAAATGGATATGTTATATAAATATTTTGTATTTATTGTTGTTGTTAGTCACTACGTTTGGACGTTCACGTCTGCTCTCTGTGTTTGGTCTGCACGTTCCAGTCTCCATGTCTGCCTCCTGCGTGCCTGGTCATCACGGTTGACAAACTTTTTCTCTGGCTCCGTCATTAACCTTTTGGATCTACTGCAGTGCATAATTATAGATTTACTTAGTCACGTGACAGTGTTTTCATAAGTGCAAGTCTCCTATCTAGTTTGGAGAGTTTATGGCCAATCGAAGTTTCGAGGCAGTCATTGTCTGACCCCAAATTGTCTAAATAGTATTGTATGCATTGTTTCGCCAAATATGACAGCAAATGTGAACAATAGGGATAAAAGTTGTCGAATTCTTCTCAAACCCAGAATAATTTTACTCTAATAGGTGGCCTGAATGCTGTGTGGACGCCCTATACCAGGGGTTCTCAGATGTGGGTCGCGACCCCATTGAGGGTCGAATGACCGTTTGCCAGGGGTCGCCTAAGACCATCGAAAATATGGATTGTTGTTGTCTACCCTTTTATTGCTGTATGTGTGTGTGGGGAGAGGGCGCCGCAGAGTAAGGGATTGTAAAAAGGGTTCGCCGAGCTTAAAAGGTTGAGAACTGCTGCCCTATACGCCATTAAGAGACGCAGAGTTCTTCCTCTTGACTCCAGAACTATACTGTACTGTCCCTTCCGTTTATTATGGCTGGTATAAGCAAGGACAAACAGTAGGCTTGGAAAGCAACGTAAAGAACATTGCTTATTGCGATGCCATCTTGGTTAAAAGCAACATACTGAAGACAAGGGCTTCAATATCCTAGACAAAGAAAGAGGCATCAGTAGTCTAGACAAATATAGGGGGCATTACTAGCCTAAACAAAGATAGGGGCATCACCAGCCTAGACAAAGATAGGGGGCATCTAAGATAAAACATCACTAACTTACACAAAGACTGTTGGCATCACCAATAGACTTTCTCCACGAAGGAAGTCATTTCCAAAACTATTATAAATCAACACAAAAATTTTTAGAAACGGATGGCATGAGACGAATAATGTTTAACTTCTATTGTTTCATTATCTGTCTGGAAGAACTGCCTGTTCAATGTGAAGTCGAATCATATAAATAAAGTAAACAAAGAAAGTTTTTGGTTACGATATGTTGTCAGACCACTGACCATCTCCTCCCCTAGAACTGTTACCGCTATTAGATAAAATGCGTAGTAAAACTTATACCCCTCCTGTTATATAGTTTACATTATATTTTTATAGTGATAGTATATAGAACTTTATGCTATAGTAGTCTGCAATTGTTATCATTAGCGGAAGTGGTCACCCCATGTTGTCATAGTAACCATCTTTAGCCAATGTTGTTATAGCAACCCATCGTGTCGTTTTATTTTTTCTGTTTTTTTTTTCTTTTTCAGATTACAATTATTTGTTTTCTTTTGTAATTAAATAATTACATAATACAACTAGAATGTGTGCATCTATATAAACTTTTCAAATAATCCAATTATTTATGTCTCTGAATTTCTAGACTTATGGAAACTACTTCTGTTATAATTACCTTCTTCAGTAAAATACTATCGACCGAAATATTGTCTGATATACAAGTTTTCCTACTTTAAAAACCCACTATGAAATTTTTTTTTTTTTTCAAATTTTTTTGTTTGTTTCAATAATTTGTTTAGTTAGTTATTTCTTTTATTTTGAAACAATTTTATAAACGGAATAATCTTCTATTAACTTTGTGTGATATCAAGTCAAAAGTGGAAGAACTTACAGCCTTTTATTTTTTCCCTTATTTATGTGTCCATTATTACGTGTCCAAAAGTAAAGTTGCGTTGCTTAGACTTATCAGATTTCCTACCTAATGAAAGGATAAGCATGTAAAAGTAAACTGCTATTATTTCCTAGCTCTTATGATTTTAAAAAAAAAACGTGAAAATGGAAATAACTTTTTTGTTCATCGGATGTGTTATGATGTCCTAAGCTATCATGTAGTTGTTCTTGTTCAAACACAAATGTCCTATTTATTTTGTATTGTAGAAATTTATGAGGTGAGATTGTAAGGATAGGGTTAATATTATAAGATAGATGGCGCGAAGGGTTCATGGTGTAATTATTTTAGACATTTAGACTAGTAACGAGTCTGGCTTTTCGCATAGTGAATTTAAAAAAAATTAATTAATAACCAAAAGTTGCACTGTATACGTTTCATAGTTTACATATATACTGTGAAATATCCATAACATAGGTTAATGTCATATATCTCAAGTTCGACCTTGACGATCATTTAGACTGCCATATTACACAGTTAGTTGGACTACGAAGATCGACTCCAGTGCTAATGTTATAACCCTATATGTCATTGTTAACAAGGCCTTGACTTAAATGTGCGCGTGAATGAACGTCAGAGTTCGCTTAGTAACTAAATTACTCTTGCAAGCAGAAGATACGAACAGTCCATTGAACGTGCAGAACAAAATATTTTCTAGTCATAACATTTATAGCATAATCGAATGCCAATGTCAAGGCTGAATACCAACCTTGATGGTGATGTGGACATGTCCGTGTGATGTACAGATCTTTTATTTCAATGTCCGGAGTTCAAACTATCAATGCGAGACTCCATCTAGTGATTCAAAGTTTCTAGTGGCTTTAGTGTTGAAATTGTTACAAAGGTTAAAGGTCATATCAACTCTGTCTGTCTGGTAAAAGTTTAAACATGTTTTGTTCTCCCATTTCCCCTTCTCGGATCAAATTAAAATTGTGCACAATTATTCATTGAACTTGACATGACATGAATCAATCAAAATATAGACCAATTAGTTTCTTTATCGTTGATGATAAATTATTTCGTTTGATATTTAAGTAAGTGGAATAAATGCTACCGTACTTAATAAGAGATATGGATTTAATCCCTTTATTACGTTTTGACCCTTTTTTTCTCACACTTCCCATTGTCGGATCAAGTTGAAATTTTGCATAACTATTTAAAGTCGATGGCAATACCAGAAAAAAAACGAGTTAGTTAATCGTTTAGCACTTATTAATTAATGTTGTTTCATATAGCACAAAGGGTTCTAAATCGTAATTTTCAGATAAACGGCAATAATTATCAATTATTTCCTTTTTTTTAAAGTATTCATTTTCCTATTGCTTGCTTTTTCTTTGTTGACAGACTCAGTCCAACATCCAGGAGCTGGTCGTTGAGATGCACAGCAATCAGACGGCTATGGAGAAACGAGTGAGCAAGATAGAAGAGAAGCTGGCCCAGCTGCAGGTAGGTCCTGTAGGACCCCATTAAATTTTTATTTTGTGTGTGTGTGTGTTTTGTTTTTATAAACTTTAATGTGTGTTATATAAGAATAACATGCATTCTTCTATAATCGTATACTTAATATAAAATGTACAGATTACATACAAAAAAGTTATTGAATTTTAGTCATAACAAGGTAGTGAAACACAAATGAGTAATTCCATCAGAAAAATAATTACGGAGAGAAAGTGTTAAGATGGATATCGAATAATTTAAAAGAAAGATTAGCTAGAGGTGAAGATGACTTCAAGTGAAAACTTTGTCTCGAGTTGAGGTGCCATTTATTTCAGCGAGTCTCACAGGAAACTTTTCACTTGCTTCGTGAAGTCTGACAGCATTCGTAGACAATGCGCTTAATAACGGACAAGGCACATAAGCCGTTTATTGTGTCTGAGCGACAGATCAAAACGGAGAAAGGGAAAGGGGAGAGAGAGAGAGAGACAGAGAGAGACAGAGAGAGAGAGACAGAGAGAGAGACACAGAGAGAGACAGAGAGAGAGACAGAGACAGAGAGAGACAGATAGAGAGAGATAGAGAGA
>JADKLZ010008041.1:31647-43586 GCA_021533235.1 Biomphalaria straminea
AGAGAGAGAGAGACAGAGAGAGACAGACAGAGAGAGAGAGACAGACAGACAGAGAGAGAGAGACAGACAGACAGAGAGAGAGACAGAGAGAGAGAGACAGAGAGAGAGAGACAGAGAGAGAGACAGAGAGAGAGATAGACAGAGAGAGAGAGACAGAGAGAGAGAAAGAGGCCGAGAGAGACAGAGAGAGAGACAGAGAGAGAGAGAGAGAGAGATGAAAAAGGATAAAAGGTGGAGAAGGTTGGAAGAATGAAATGGGACTAAGAAGAAGACGGATGAGGAAGGCTTAAAACAAAACCATAAATATAAATTGAAATAATGAAATCGGGTCATTAAATGAAAACTGTCAACTCTGAAGAATAGGCCTGTAAATGGGATTTGAGTTTTTTAAGCTGGTCCATGATCAATCAAGTTCAGAAAAGACATCAATAGTAGATCTATTTCACCATGTATAAAGTTACTATAAAAAAACACATAAGTCCCTATATAACATAACAATAAGTAATTAACCAGACAGGTGAGAAGAGTATATAGTTTTACACCTAGATCTTGCTCTAGATATTAGCTATCCATGTATAAAAAATTTTAATCATGTGTAGAAATTATTGGCCAGGTAATCGTTCACAGTTTCCAAAATGGTACCGTTTTTTTCATTTTGTAGTTTTGTAGACTGCCTTGTAACATTTGTCATATGTTACAGTTTAGTAACAATAAAAAATCGACTGTGAAGTTATTCCACACATTTACCATTCTCGGTGTTTATATTTTGTTTGCCTCAACCAGTCTCGTGCTGCTGTATCACTTCGAATAAAATGTCACATAGAAATAAAAGCGCCATACAATAGAATACTTACTGTGTCTGGATTTTTTTAAATTCGATAATTGACTTTTTTTTCTTTTGGTTTCTCGCCAGCTAAATCTGGACACTCTACCTGAACTGATTGCTAGATCGATAACCCAGGTCAACGCCCAGCAGAGACAAGATGCGGATATAAGGAGCATCGCCCCCAGACCCCTCTCGGACTTTGCTGGATTAAGGAGATCCACGAATCCCAGACAACGACGACCTTTTCAACAGCAGTTCTCTCTGCGGGAGATGCCTATCTATGACAGGGGCAATAATCAGGACAAGGATGACAGCCCAGGTCCTGCTTTTCAAGTCTCCGAATACGAATCTGTAGCGTAAACATTGAACGTATATTTTCTGTTTAGCTATATTGAGTGGGCCTTCGCGATTACTAAAGAAGGTACATGAGCCAAGGGAAACAACCGTTAAAAACAGCTAGGCTAGAGATTATTATTTCCCTTGGAAACAATGCCATTAAGAACTGTCTCAAATTAATAGGGGAAAAATAAATTTCTATATCTAATGGATTTGCAGTTTTAAAAAACGAAATACAAAAAAAACCTGTCATAACATTGAGGTAACAAAAGCGTTACGGTAGCGACATGTCAATGAGATATACCTGAGCCCTAACAAAACATGGATATGTATGACAGAAACAATTGACCCAGTTCATAAACATCGATAATCAACTAATCAGAATATCCCCAGGATGAGTCAGCATACAAAGTCCAAATTATTGAGTATTTACAATCAACGCAAGTAATGAATTAGCTAAGTGGGTAATGCCAGCTGATCTGTGCTGTGACCTAACAGTCCTAGACTGTCAGATTCTCTAATTGTAGTTTAAATTACTAAATTGCTAAAATCAATTAATTAATAGAAATACTATCTTTGTCAAATAAAATACACTTAAGTTATGTTTTTTTAGCGGCCCCCGAAAGGGGAAAAGACGCTATTAGTTTTGTGTGGCCTGTCTGTCCGTCTGTCTGTCTGTCTGTCTGTCTGTCTGTCTGTCTGTCTGTCCGTCTGTCCGTCCGTCCCGTTTAGTGCTCAGAAAGTAGAAGAGAAAATGAAAATCTGACATCACGATAATATAGAGCATTCAAAGTTCTGATGCAACGGCTACTTTTTTTTTTCTAAAAGCTCAAAATCTAATTTTTAAAAATATTTTATGCAAACAGTATTTAAAGAGAAAAAACCTAATTAGTATGCAATATAAATGAAACCTACTTTAAGACAATTAATAATCTAATATACTGCACATGCTTTCACATTTTTTTTTTGTTCCAACATACGAGTAACATACCAGTATTTACTCGTAAAGTAATCAACTCATAAAATAAGTGTGGCAGTTGCCTTGAACATCGGCTTTACAAGGCTAACGTTGAGAGATCAAAGCACGGAAGATGTATATTAGTTTTGTGTGGCCTGTCTGTCCGTCTGTCTGTCTGTCTGTCTGTCTGTCCGTCCGTTGAGAGATCAAAGCGGATCTGACAGGGATCCGACTCCGACGGGGGCCGCCTCTGAGTTTGTGTATCACACAAACTCTCTTTGTAATCTTGTTTTTACTCTGTATTTTCTTAAGAACATCAATATCTTATATACAACATGAATGATAGCAAATGAATATATTGGCGCTTCATAAATTCTGTAGGCTACTATATTTGAGGGTTTATCAAATTTTGCAGAGGTATATAAAAATTTATCTCGGAAATGTGTACATTAGACATGATGAATGTCGATATTATTATTTAAATAATAAAATTTGAAACGATTGTGAAGTTCCATGTAGGGCTTTAAAAATAATATGAAGAACATATGTTCCAACGTTGTGCCTGCATTAATGAAGGACGCCTGCTTACCAATTCAATTATTCATCATTCCTATTCTCCCTTGGCTGTATGAGTTATCGTTCCCAGCCGTATACATACGCCTATTATTTTTCATTTACAAAAAAACTCACTGCTTTTAAATCACTGTAATACAGTCTACAATGTTTCCCTTTTGTGGACCCTGGCCTTGACCCTGGTTCTCATGTGGTTACATTGAAATAGTTTTTTTTTTGTTTTTTTTTATTGAAAAAATCATGTGTCTTATATTTTCCATGTACCATGAGCATGACCTATATATGTATTTTAAGCTTATATATTGCTGTTCATTATGATCTGTACTTTATCCGGCATCCATCTTTGTTTTTTTTTTCATGGTTACATAATTAGTATCAACTCAATGCCTTCATCATCTTAAATTATTATTTTTATACAAATTATAATTGTTTCGTTGATTGTTTTTAGTATTTTTTTTAAATGTTGAGAAACTGACGTCATGATTGTATAGATAAAATGTAAATTAATATTTATTCATTGTTTGTGAACAATGACATCCCATAATTTTGACATTCGCTCCTCATCTCTCGCCATGGTTATACAAGTTGTCTAGAACAGTCGTTTTGTTATAATAGTGTTCTGTAATACTTTGGTTTAGGGTTTATGACAGTTGAAATAGGCGTTGTAAGGCGTTGAGCCTTGGTGCCTAGTCGTGTGGTATTGGCATTAGACTTCCGTCATAATGGTCAAAAGTCCGCCATCATCTCATGATGTTTACACTAGGAATGTAAAAATCCACAGTTCTGTAGGAGCTCTTGAAACTTGAATGACAAATAACCAAATAGATAAAACCTATAACTGAATCATTGCTTGGGGAGGATTTATAGTTAGCGAACTAAGCTATTGTAATATGACACAATAATTTTAGGAGGTACAAAATAAGTACCATAAATACATGGCCGGCCTTGACAATTGCGGGGCCCAGTCTGGGTAGGGATAAATATGTCAAAATAAAGATTTTGTATTAGTAAATACATTTGTGTTTGCAATATTTTTTTAGTAAATGAAACTTGCAATGCTGTTCTTCTTATGTACTGGCACCCTAAAAGAAGATGTGTGTCTATTTTTCAGGAGATTTTTATAGTTTCAGGAGATTTCCAAGACTTTTTCGCATATTTTGCAATTTGAGGAGATTTTTAGGAGGCCCTGGAAAATTATCAGACCAAGGAAACCCTCTTGATATGTATTAGTTATAATTTTAGTTTAATTATTTACATATAGAAATAGCGCGGGGCCCATGCCTAAGCGCATGTTCAATTAAGACCGCATAGGTTTCAGTGGCCTAGGGCCAACCCTGCATAAGTACCATTTCCTGTTAAATTGATTGAATGAACAGATGGGAAGGTGCAGCTATGTGTCTAGTATTACATATACAGTATAAAGTAGACTTTGACTTTTGTGTCTATGTCCATTATAAGGTCACGTGGTGCATTGAGACGTGTGTCTTCAAGTGTGTCTGATGATTGACCAATCACTGACACTCAACGGACACAGTGACTCTCTTAAAATAGCTTCCGAAAGTAAACAGCGAGTTCTTGCTTAAAGATCGCTTTGATTTTTTCGTTATCATTTCTAATGCACATTTTCAAATGTCTCGGAATTTCAATGTGAAATTCAGATTGATAGCATACTGAATAATGTATTTACATACTTTGATATGGAAACGTATGATTCTGTAATAACTGTAATAATAGACCATGGCAAGGTGAGTGTCTTAACTTAATGTGTTTATTACGAACTTGAAGTATCTTGTCTAAATGATGAATAACTTAAAAAATGGAATTAGGTTAATGTCAGGTTATCTTATTATTTAGAACGTGTCATGATGATCTTAATATTATAGTCATTATTCTTTAGAATTCTGGTAAATAGAAATATGTATCTGTTTATAAATTGCTTCAATGTATATATGTATTAGGTACAATGAATGTAACGTTAAGAGATAGTTGATGTGTTGAATGAATGTTAGCCTATTTGTATAAAATGGCATATAATTTAGGATGCCTTAGACAACTAGAGCTTTAGAACGATAAATGATGTGTACAAAAGTTGTCTGTGTAAGATGATAGTTATCATCACAAGTACTAATGTGTAATAAGACAGATGTCATCTTAAGTACAAATGTTTAAGGCAAATGTCATTTGAAGTGCAAATGTGTAAGATGATACAATGTCATCTCAAGTGCAATTGTGTAATAAGACAGATGTCATCTCAAGTACAAATGTGTAAGATGATAGAATTTCATCTCAAGTACAAATGTGTAAGAGGATAGAATTTCATCTCAAGTACAAATGTGTAAGAGGATAGAATATCATCTCAAGTACAAATGTGTAAGAGGATAGAATTTCATCTCAAGTACAAATGTGTAAGAGGATAGAATATCATCTCAAGTACAAATGTGTAAGATGACAGAATGTCATGTCAGTATATAGATGTCACATAACTCTCTGTCTGCTTGGTATATCAACATGCCTCACATGTACAACTCGTTTATATTTCATTCTGTCTGCGACATGTTGAGTGTTTTACAACTATACAGCTTCTTGTTTTTTTTTAACCTTCGACCTTTATACTTTGACACTTTAAACTTTACGTAAGTTAAAACCTTAAAGTCTTTCCCTCATTCTGCAGTATACATTAATCCCTTGACTCTGTCACTTTCAATACTTTCAAAGTCTTTGTGAATGAATGCGATGCACAACTGCCTCTGGTGAATGAAGGCAATGCACAACTATCGTTGATGGGAGTCTTTGCGAATGAATGAGATGCACAACTGCCTGTGATGAATGAATGCGATGCACAACTGTCGCTGATGTACGTCTGGTCTGCATTTTGTTACCACATACGAAAAGACAAGTCTTAGGCACCTTATCAAATTGAACAAGTTCTACTCACACGACACTCTCCAACTCAGTCTCTCGCAATTTTACTCCTCACTTAATAATTTTTTAACTACATTAAAATTATACGTTATTTATATCTATCCGTGCACATCATAGAGTTACACTAGTTTTTTAGCTTCTATTTCCAATACTTTTCACCCACCTATAGCAGAGGTTCAAGAAGTGTTTAATAGTTGAAGCATAGATGAATCTGTTATGACGATCAGTATAATCCTATAGTTCTAGGATCTGGTTTGGGAAAACAACAGGACAAGTAGAAACGTCTTTATTTTATAAGATAAGATGTGAAAGTAGACTATGTCTAATATAGTTAAGTTAACAGGGCATTGATGATTTTTATAATCGAAAAGGCAACAAAGATTCTAACAGGAAGATAGACAACAAACGTACATGTACTAATAATCAATAAAAAAAAACATTCTAATAATGTGTAGGGCATCAAACATTCTAATAATCGATAAGAAAGCAAATATTCTAATAATCTATAATTGGTATAAAATAGCGAAGTTACTAATAAATTATGAGATAACAAAGGCTGTAGAAATCGATAAAATATTTTAAAAAATCAATAATCAGTAAACTTGAATTATATTCCATTTAATAGGTAGGACAGTCATCATTATCTAAAAAGAAAATTAACTTAACTTTTTTAATGTGAACTTTGACAGCGATAGTAATATTTTATCTCTTGACTTTAGAAAATTATAATAATGCAAATTAGAACGATTTTCCAAATTGACCAATATAGTATTACAGGGAGGCATGTAAATATGGAAGTTAGTGTTCTTTAAATTGTCTACACTATTCAAACACAAATATTATATAGCAGAATTTATAGGAATATAACAGAATAGATTGATAGATATAAAAGAAAGCTAGGCCAATTATGGTACACCCTGGGCAGAGTCGGCCTTAGCGGGCTATGGGCACGTGACATATTTGTTGTACAATGACGTTGACAAAAGATTGCAGCTCCCTCCCTTCGCCCCCTCCCCTCAGACCGCCTCTGCTCGGAGACCATTAAACAGAGCTCCGCACTTGACTATATATAAACTGAGTAGGAGCTAGTGTGTGGCCAATCGTCATAGAAGGCAGGCCTAAACACTGACCAGCAACGTCGCAACTTGTGGGCTATGGAGACCAATTGCTCGTTGCCACGTCATTGTTAAGGCCTGCTATGACGAATGGTCTAAGGAGACATGATAAGGAGGGGTCGGATGCATCTAAAAAATGAAAGTGTGTGCGTAACTGTACAAGTGCGTGCCCTAAAACTAAACAAGTCTATGTGTCCTTTCTCTGTGTCCTATGTCCCTGTGTTTTCTGTTACTTCCGTCTGTATTCTGTTACCTCCCTTTGTATTCTGTTACCTCCCTTTCCCATCCTTCCTACTGAAGTTTCAGGGCTAGACAAAAATAAAAAAAACGGCAAAAGTGTCTGTTGTTGATTAGGTTGTTGAACCTGTTGAACCTGTGCAACCTGTTCAGATTCTATGTTCAAGGATCCATTACATTTATTATAATGTCTTTTACATTGAATAAAAGCAAACTGTTATTTCTTACACAGATATCCAATAGGAGTTAGTGTTTTTTTTTTATCTGTGACTTTGTAATTGTCGTTAGTGGTTGTTTTATGTGTTAGTAGTTGTTAGATTTTGTTATAGTGTTTTTGTTGTTGTTATAGCAGTTGTTGTGGTTGTTCTTTTTTTCCTTCTTTTCGTGGCTGATAGATGTTACTGTTTTTGGTTGTGAATATATAAATAGTTAGTTAGTTAGTCAGCTCTTTAGTTAGTTTGTTTGTTAATACAGGAATATGAGATACAAAGACAAATGACTGCATATTTTTTAGGCTGAAGCAAAGTGAACTGTTTGAGAAACTACTTGATCTAACGGGCTTAACTAATGTATAAGAAAATGTGTCATTTCACAATAAAAAAAAATATTATTTCATTTCAATGTATTCAAGGGCTGCACTGTTCATGAACCTTCGGAACAAAGATAATGCAAATGTGAAATGAATCTTTTACATTAAGACTTGAAATAATTGACCTAAATTTGAGCATAGGCCTACTACCTTGGTTAAACATATTAGATTATGCATCCTCTATTTGGGACCCTTCGACTCAAGGAAAAAAAAAAGAAAATAGAACAGACGCTAATTGATCCGTGAGATTTATAAGAAATTCCTATTTGAATAAGTAACATCATAAGTAAAACCTCTAAATTAAGAGAAACTTTAGGACATTAAGACTTCAAAGTGAAGAAATAATTATACATGTATATTGACAACTGAACCCTAATCTACTAAATATTACCACTGAGTCACTGATTAATCGAAATCTCTTAAACTGTCGTACGGACACTCATGACATTTCGTACACAGGTTTCTTTTACCTCCAAGACGCTCACAAAGAACCGGATTAGACAGATCCGCTTTAAAGCTCCGCCACCGTGCCCCCACATTGAAGCGCAGTGAGGATCAAAAATATGTTTTCCGTTTAAACAAAATAAATAAGTAAAACACATCTACTAATGAAATGTAATTGCTATTAATAACGAGATTGTTATAAGCTAATATATAGGTCTGTGCAGTGTGTCTAGCAACATTAGTTTAATGATGAAACAAGCGACTACAGTCCCAAAGCGAATACAGACCATAATTCAAAGGTCAAATACCATACAAAAGTAAGCTAGTGTGAGTCATGAGTGGACAAATATGTTGTGATAAACAGGGAGCTAACAGAGGGCCGGTATGTCGCCAATGTATGCATTCTTGAGTAGTTTTCTGGTATCAAATATCTCACCACTAGACTATGCGTGTCAAGAGTGCAGAGGCCCCATCGTATCTAACTGAAAAGCAATCATTACAAAATAATGATCAATCCAGTCTAGAGTTCTAGACAAACATAATGAATAATTTAAATGTTTATTGCTTAGATTTCTTACAATTCTTCTTTCCAACGAAAAAAAAAACAAAAACACAGAATGGACAAAACGATAAATTGCAATTTCTGAAAAGATTATCTCAGACTAGGGAAAATGCAGAGACTAATGTATGTGTAATGCTGTGATTTTTAGCATTTAGACTATGTCAATAGGCTGTAATATTTCAAATAGGTTAAGATGCTTTCAATTTTTGGTTTTAACTTAGACTATGTCAAGAGGCTTTAATATTTTAAATACGGGAAGAGGCTTTTAATTTTAGGTTTTAACATTTAGGCTATGGCAAGAGGCTTTAATATTTCAAATTGATAGAGAGGCTTTTAATTTTAGGTTTTAACATTTATGCTATGTCAAGAGGCTTTAATATTTCAAATAGTTGAAGAAGCTTTTAATTACAGGTTTTAAAATTTAGGCTATTGAAAGAGGCTTTTATATTTATAAAACGTAGAGACCCCTCAGATATTTATGTGAAGAAATTTTAAATATTAACGTTAGATCGAGAGGCATCGCATTTTCTTTCCGTGTTTATAAAAATATCATTTATTTGTGAAGATATTTTTAGACATCTATAATGTAGAGAAGATGGGTCTGTATAATGTGTACTGTGTGTTGGTGTACGCACAGTATTACTGGTGAGTGGCCACAGACGTTCAGATCAAGACACTCCACAATAGAGTCAATCAACAGGTGTATGTAAGAATAGAACTGATCAATTCAGAACGGGAACAGTCTAGTTTCAGTCACTAGAATAAACGATGTTACTTCTTTGAACGCTTAGCCTCAACTGTCTTTTTATTTAAATGTAATCTACAGTCTCGTTTTGGATTAATGTCGTCATAAATTTGCGTTCACTGGCAGTCACCCAAAGTGCGCCCCTACAATAACGAGCACAAAAATAAAAAAATAATAATCATCATAAAACTAAATTAAACTAAAAATGTAATCTCAAACTTTATCTTACCTTCTTATATGTCACAGACGTTACTTCAAAAAAGAAGATGATTACGTCCTACGCGTCATGCAATTAGTCATGCATATTAACCAATGACCTAAACTCTGCCAAGTCACTGGTTTTTCTGGCTAGCTCAGGTAACTATCCTTATAGCCACATTAAAGGGTCCTCAGGGCTCGCGAAGACCTAACTTCCTTCTTTGGACGCCTCTGAGCCAGCCAGGAAAAGAAATGACTTGGCAGAATTTAAGACATAGGTTAACATGCATAACTGTTTTGAAGTAACGTCTGTATTTTATAAGATAAGTATTTTATAAGATAAGTACCAGGAGGAAGAAGAGGAAGCGATGGGAAGACGTCAAAGAATGGACAGGCCTGTCATTGAATGAAATTTTGTCTAAGACAAGGACAGAGAGGAATGGATAAAGACGATTGACAGATCCTGTGTGGTGCTCCAACGATTCAACAGACTAAAGGATAGATGAAAGTGAACCTCCAGGACACGATGGCAAAAGATGGCTGACGACTTTATCGTCGTGAAGGTGGCCTAGTTGTGCTTCCATAGAATGTAGAGTTATTTTTGACTCAATAATCTAGTAGTCGTCATATGAATAGTTTATGGTCTGACATACACAGTTAGCTCCCCTGACACTGTTTGACGTTGAAATTTAATAGAGACAAGGGAGGCAACAATCTTTTCAGACAACTTAGAAAGATTATGGGTATTTGTGTTTGTGTGTGTTTGGGTTTGAATTTGTTTGTTTATATAGTGTTGCTGTCGTCAGTCCAAGAATCATTGATTTTTTAAAAGGACCTACATCTACAAAAATATTATTCTTACTTTATTTCCCTTGGCTCACTTGCCTATAGAAGGGTGATAGCAACCTCACACACTAATCTATATATTATTTCTCAAAGTAAATAGGTCAAACGTGCAACAACACAATGCAACAACAAGTAATCTATTTTTAGCTCCATTAATAATTTTTTTAACGCATTCGCTTTACTTATTTTATAATGCGAAAAATTAGAACCATATTTAAAACTCGAATTATTTATGTATTTAATAGTCAAAGAGAAAAGTAGCGCAAATATTCCAACATTCTTAAGAAAAAAATCCATTGACTTGCAAAAGACATTTAATACGAGTATTTGTCAACAATTGTGGTGGAAAAAAAAAGCATTAGCAAGGTTAGAGAGACAAGTGGAGTTTTGTTCTTCGACTTTTTAAAAATTATATCTTATCTTTTCAGTTTGTAATTGCAGATTGTGTTCAACCATATGCCAAAGACTTATTTCCCTTACAGCTTGACTATATTTTGTTAAAAATGTGTTTGATTTCTTTTAAAGCAATAGCTTAACAGACAAATAATTATAGGGATGTTAAATCGACAGGATGGCGCGGGGAATCTGTTGTAAGTAATAAAATGGCTTAATTTAATAATTTTTACACTTTAAATTAGAGCGGGTCCTATAAAATTGCGGGTCCTATGAAATGCGGGCCCCACTGCGGTCGCCGGCCCTGGTAAATAGCGGCGTATGCTATGCCGCCGGTCAACTAGTTTAAAATATTTTAAAACGTTATAACAATAATTAGGAATATAATCATGTAGGTCTATTGGTACTGTTACAGTTCTACATTCCTACAGTAAGATATATGTGTCAGGTTCTTTTTCTTCTCTTTAGGCTCATCGAGGAGTTTGGCTCATCTAGGAGTTTGGCTCATCTAGGAGTTTGTTTATTATTTGTGGAATTGAATTATTTCAATCTCTGTAAATCGGCGGTGGCTTAGTGGTGAAGCGCTTGACTTCCGATCCGGGGTCACAGGTTCGAATCTTTTGTAAACTGGTATCATTCATTTCGGGATCGTTAGGGCGCCTCTGAGTCCACCCAGCTCTAATATGTGCTTGACATTAGTTAGGGAAAAGTAAATAAGTTGGACTTTGTGCTGGTCACACTATATAGTGAAACATAAATCTTAATCACGTGTAAGAAAAAGACATTAGATTTTTTAAATAAAACTTTTTAATAGTAGGATAATGCATGCAGATACCTCAGAATATGTATTTTCTTGGCTTTCAATACCCTAAATAGGGCTCGCAGCGCTCCCCCAGACCCCCTTACTGGCAAAGGCGGGGAGTCTACAATTTTTCCCCTAACCTATTCTATAGTACAATAAACGTCTTTCGAAAGAATGAAGGGTCAGAATGTGATAAGGATAAAGATTATATTTCGCGTAATATTTAATATTTAATGTAAAAAATACTAAATTAGGGGCCCCGTCAAATGGGAGCCCGTGGGGAATTCTCAAATTCTCCACCCACCTAAGCTACGCCACTGGCTGTTCTGGTCAGCAGTGAAACAACGACAAGCTGGTGAGCTTACTGCCCGAGCAGTATCAAGCTGGGTTCTC
>JADKLZ010008042.1:1377-16821 GCA_021533235.1 Biomphalaria straminea
GAAAGACGTCACAAAGAGAGCGATGTTTTGAAAAGGAATGTCTTCACTTAAAAAGAGAGTGATGTCATGACGTCACACTGGGGAGATCTAATTGATGTTTTTGAGGCTGATGACGATATAATCTTCTCTTTGAAGTTTTTCTTTCAAATTTCTAGAATTCAAATGTCGCTGGGAGAAATAATTTAAAATTAATGTATCATAATTCTTCAATTAGTAATATTTCAATTTTTATTTCTATTTCTGGTAAAATGAAACAGGACCGATATTTTTTCCAGAGATTTATTATGCATTATTTGTCATTTCCAATTATTTTGTAACATATTCCATTAATATTGTTAACAATTTTGTATTATATTATTTATAATTCGTGGTTTTATTTCTGTATTTTTTTGTTTTGTTTTAAAGCCAAATAAATGTTTTTCTTTTTAAATCAAAGTCTATGTGAAATGTATAAATTGAGAAAAAAATGTTTAAAATACTTTAAATAAACTACCGTACATGTCTAATTATTCCCATCTTAACTCATTGACAACGAGATTTTTAAGAAGTTGAAATTGTAGTATAGGTATGCAGACGCAGATGGCCAAAAAGAGAATTTGAATAGCCCCTTGACTGACGTGAACAACAGCTTTGTCTGCATTAGATCGCGTTAAATACCAGCTCAAGTATCAATATACGGACCTTCAAGTATCAATATACGGACCCTCAAGTATCAATATACGGACCCTCAAGTATCAATATACGGACCCATAAACCACGTACTTAATACTGTTATGTATATATATATTATTTTTCTTTGCAGTATGTTTTTAACGTAAATGCAATGTAAACACCATTATGTAATAGATGTTGTAACTAAAGTGAGTAGGGAGGAGACCAATCGTTAGAAAAGACCGTCTAGCATGTGGGCAGTTAATATCTATAGCTTATTGTCACAGTTCAGCGTGTTGCTAGCGGTCAACTAGGTCAAGGGACAATGAACGGACCAACAGGACATTGTGCCGCTATGAGCTCCCCACGTGTAAACCACCCGTGTTATGGCCTATAGATACATGCAGATAGAGCTGGCGTTTTTCTGGGAGTTTCCCGGGAGGTCTTGAGGGACTCTAAAAAAGAGAGCATGTCAATTCAAGGTGAGTCCATAGTGATGTCATCACTGGACAGTTGAGTACAGCCGAGATCAAAACGAGACAGAGATTTCAATTCAAGTTACAAACGTTCATTTAAAAGCGTTCATAAATACGTGCTACGCGTATCTCTGTGTTATGTAGCATGTTAATTAGGGACTTAAACTCTGGTAAGAATGGCTGCCTGGTCGTGCGGTTTGCGCGCTGGACTGTCGTTTGTATTTATTGTTGGTCCCGGGTTCAGACGCTGCCCGCTCCGATCCCCCGTCGTCCTGCGGGAGGTTTGCACTCTGAAGAAACATCCGAAACGTGTAAAATATTTTACAAACATTTTTTTTAAGTCATTGATTTTCCTGGCTGATTCTGACAACATACTCTACGCTCTTATGACACTAGGGAAGAACGAGCTCTTATACAACTTTGGCCAATCATATGGAATAGGAAATGTGCTTTCTTACTTTTGGAAGCCATTGACGTCAGATATTAAAGCTTACCTTTTTTATGACTGTCATTAAAGCTTTAAAAAATGTATTGACTGAGGATTCGAATGCCATGATTTGTGGAAGTATTAAGAACGCTATCACACGAATTCCTAATCGAACTAATGTATAACCAATTATTTATTTAGATTGATGAATTGGGAAACGTAAATAAATCAAGTAGCCACTGGTCACACCATTTTATTAAACGGACTCTTTAGATCAAGGCGGCTGATAAATGGAAGCTTGCCTGATGTTTATTGATAAAACACTGAAACGATGGTTTGACCTGCTACAGACACACACTTATACACACACGCAAATACTAAGTCGTCTGTCGCAGCATCATCCATTTCCCCTTTCTCCGCCCCTTCTCCCACAAGGCATTGACCTTCAGTTGCCGCGTACCCTGTAAAGGAATCAGTGGTCCGGCAGCCGGTCCTGGAAGGTTAATTCCAATTTGTCTCAGCAGTTCAAAAGTTCGAGTTGGACAATCTTCTGCCCGATTCCGTGGAGGACATTGAGCTTAAGCAGGCGCTATTGTGGGAGGGGATGGTCCGTGTGTCAGTGTTAAGAGGGGGAGGGGGTGATATTTTTCATTGCTCAGGGAGGGGGATAGAGCTCTCTGTTTCAATGCTTGGCTTTGACTCAAGAGTCTGAGAAACAACGCAATGTTCTGCTGTCTTCTTTTCTTTTCTGGTCTGGCGGCTTGTGGGGGAACTAATTCCAAATGAAGTTCTGGACATCACATTTTTCTCGAGTGTTTTCGTGTCTGTCCAGAGAGACAAGAGTTGAGGGTCTGATTATAATGACACCTCTCTGCGTACTAACGAGAGTGAAGTCAAACTAGTTGTTTGTTCGATGCATTAACACAGCATAGTTTGAAATTAAAATTCTGAAGGAATTCATTTCATTTATTCATGCCTCCACAAACCCTAAAAAAAAAACACAAAGTCCAAATTGATTAGCACCCCCTTTTTTAACCCCCAGGTCTCATTTTAAAAGTTGCAATATGTTAGCTTTGTTTCTTTGTTTCGGACGTGCCTTGAAAATAAAGATTAGTACGTCCTAACGCATACCTCCTGCAGATTGTCAGGCGATGGCAGCCGCAGGATTTGAACTCTGGACCATGGACACTACAGTCAGGATCGCTTACCATTTATTCCATTAAGCCTAATTTGTAGCGGTTCATTGTTCACAACATTGGTTCCAAACATCTAGTTCTGTTTTTATTGGGACCAAAATCTGTAACTGTTTCTATTGGGCCCAGAATTTGTAACTGGGGTTGTTACAAAAATTGATTTGGGAAGTATTTATCTCATATATATAAATATATAAATTTTAAAAAAAATGACTTGGAGTTCTCAAGTTGATGGTTTGTTCTTTCGCTCACGTATTTTTCTTTTATATGTGAAGTAACTATCCAACAAATACTTCAACTGTCAAGTACTGAAGTCTGCAAAATGTGAGACTCCTCGATCCTACCAAATTTTCTTAAGACCTGGCCTGGCTAAAAGACTGGACTCAGTACATGATGTTAAAGAGAGTGGTCAGAGATCAGAGTCAATAAGGGGAGTGCTGGGGGTCAACATTGGGACTTTGTTAAAGACAACATCAGGCATTGATCCCTTCCCGTACCTCGTGTGTTGTTTCGTTAACTGATATATTTTTTTAAAGTTCCTTAGACAGACAGATAAGTCAATAGCTAAATAGAATAGATAGATAGATAGATAGATAGATAGATAGATAGATAGATAGATAGATAGACATTGCAACAGTTCGTTAAAGACATCTAGGGGAGGTAATTACTCCGTTTAAAAAATACATTATGAAAGAATTCAAAATTATTGAAGATTAATTGAACATATCAGAACAATATGTATCATATGTAAACTTTACAGGTAAATCATTTATGAAGCATGAAAAGATATTTTATATTCTAGTACATGTATTCTAAAATACCATTAACACAGTTCCTCTGTTACATAAAATGTCATTCAAATAATCAATGAAATGTAGGTCCTTTAGATCAACAGAGAAGAGAACGCGTTCGCTGTAATATTTGAATTCCCTTTTAAAGAAGGGATCGAACCACCCTCAAAGAAAGTAAGTTGTTAATGTTATATAGCGCTACATTGATGCTTATGGCATGCTCAGTGTACGATGGTCCCTTTGTGAACCAGTTGGGGGGGGGGGCATCTGGGAGAAGGCCCTCCGTGCTGCCATAAGGCGCTCGGCAAACACAACTCAGCTCGAGTCGGGTGTCGAACCTCAGGCCCACTCATAGGTAGCCTGGCTCAAGCGTACCCAGCCCCTCGACCATGTCAGGTATGAATCTAGGGTATGCCGGGTCCTCACCTGACTAATAATACTTTTCTACCGGGGTTACTATATAGCCGCGGCTCGTCTGCCTTGGCACCCGTACTAAATACAAATAACAAGTTAGTACTTAAACAACAACTGCACACTATAACTGGATATCAGTGGATAACATGGTATATAAATCAAACAATATTTAATGAATGATAAATATGATGAAGCATAATAGAGAAATACATTTCATTACTGCATCAAACAATTACAAATATAGGCTAGTATCAATATATTGTACATAACATAGCGCACCTTAACATTAGTGCCAGAGTCGACCAGTGCTAACAGCGCCCACACTCAACACCATAAGTGATAATCACCCAACAGATTGAACAACACAATCCGGAACCAAAGCAATAACGTTAACTTGACTCAACCAGAGCCCAAGCCTAAGTCCCTAAAAGAAATAAAGGATCAAATCCTTAACAAACGTTACTGACAAGATCGTAATAAAACGATTCCAGATCTACAACATTCAGCAGACCGTGAATTAAACCAACTTACCCAAAACTGGGGAACACAACCTCAAACAGAAGCTCTCAAAAGAACCCTAGCTTCATTCCACAACAGAAGCAACACAAGGAAAGGAAGTAAGAAAATGACATCAAGAAAAATATGCATTCTTAGAAACAAAGATACTTATGGTACAATGAAGGGAATACTAATCACGCTGTGCATAAACAAGCTGTGCATGACAGACCACACCTCCCATTCCTCCCACACCATTCCGAACCCCCCTTTCCCTCGGTTGCCAGTGTTTAAGGTAAGCCTGTATTGATCCATAATTAGACACTGGTGGCTGAGTGAGAAAGCGCCCGGCCTCCGAACAAGAAGGTCCTGGGTTTGCATCTCGGTGAAGACTAACATTTTGAACTTCGGGTCTCTTTTTACCTTAAATAAGCCTGGATGTGATTTATCCCATTGTTGCTCTCTTTCTCTCTCTCCTCTCTCTCTACCCCTCTCTCTTTCTCTGTCTCTCAATCCATCCATTTATCCATCCATCCATCTGTCTATCCATCTATCCATCTATCTATCTATCTCTTTCTATCTATCTATCCATCTATCTATCTATCCATCTATCTATCTATCCATTCTAGCCATCCAGCTATTCTAGCAATCTATCTTCTCACTTCGTGTTTTGACTATTTCTAAATCTCGTCAATCCTCATCATTTGGTCGCCATCATTAACCTTAGAACCTTGTACACCGCACTACAGTAGAACGTCCATTATCCGGATTAATTCGGAACGGGGCCTGTCTGGGTAATCCATGATCCGGATAACTGAGCGCGGATTATTATAAACGGTCCTTTTCACCAACAATATAATGAAAATTCACATTGTGGTATTGCGCTGTACGTAAACATAAAATTGGAGTAAAATATACAGGAGAACAAAGTGTAGTAGCCTCCCATTGTCGAGAGAAATAATCGGTGATCTTTCGTTGCACATTAGCAAGACTGTATAGATACCGTACTGTAAAACAATGACAATCCGGATATTGGACGTCCGGAATAACGACGTTTTATTGTAGTTTTTAACTCTGTAGATAAAGCTGATATCAATAGTCATTGCATTTACGAACAAGGCCATGCATATTCCCTACGTTTTGCAGCACTAACGCCCCTTAGTAATATTCCGCTTATTGTGCTGATGCTTCACTCTGGGTCTACCATGTACGCCTTACTCCCTGCAACTTTCGGCTCCTCTCTCTGCTATGTGGCTAGACATCTAGTCCCACACAGTCTATGCAAAATAGATGGTCTTCGATCTCGGTTCTCGATATATCTTGTTGTGATGCTCGAGCGCCTCAGTCATTAGTAGATCTATAAGTTATATGACTGGAATTGTCCCCGTATATTATAAGTTATCTATGTGGTCTAGTAACTCTAGCTTATTACTAATGGGGGGGGGAATGAAGAAGGTATCAAGAAGAACAGGGAAAGGGGGGGGGAGGAGTCTACGATGCTCAACAGTTTTATCCAGCATTCAGAAAGTTGCATTGTGGGATATACAACTTTCATTGAGAAATAATAATGAATAATATGTTGTGAACACGTTGGTAGAACATTATTATTATAGCTTTTATAAAGCGCAACTTTCATGCTTATAGCATGATCAGAGCGCTTTGGTCCAATCTCATTTGTGGACCAGTGAAAGGGGGGGGGAGGGGGAACAAGGAGTTGGTTGTCCGTGCTGCCTTTAGGAGCTCAGTAAACACAACTCTGCCCGAGTCGGTTGTCGAACCTCGAGCCCCCTTCTAGGTAGCCAAGCCAAGCCAAGTTCAAGAGCACTTAGCCTCTCGACCACGCTTCCCACATCTTAGTAGCGGTTCGCTTAGAGATTTGTGTGTTATAATTCATCTAGATATGTGTGTGTGTGTTATTGTTCACCTAGAGATGTGCATGTATTTACTATGGTTCAACTACAAATGTGTATGTGTTTTATGGTTCACCTAAAGATGTGTATATACATTTCCAAAATGTTTTAGGATTTTTACACTAAAAGTGAATCACTGTTATCTGCTCTTTGTTTTTATTAAGCAATAAAATACAATCAAACAGAAAAAGAAGACAAAACAATATGAAGAAATGTGGTGTCGATATAATGAACCTTGACAAAAAAAAATGAAACTTGGTTGGTTGCGAGAGAAATCAACAAAGTGTACAATGTCAAGGACGCACGTCACGAAAGATCACTCTCGCCAACTAAACAATTATAATTGTCTCGTGAAATAAGTGAAACTGTTTACAAATTTGAATCTATGGTGCTGAGAGTGCACAGACATTGTTATGAAGTTTATCATCACTTTCGCATTTTGTAGACATGTTTCATATAAAACTCGTCTTCATTGAATTTGAAAGAACCAGACTTTGAGCCTTTAGACTTTTTTTTTTAATTGAAACAAAAAAAAAGTTAATTAAATTGGCGAAATAATATCAGGTATACATTATCTCTGAAAGAATTCGTATTTCATAGTATTGTCTCAAAGACTATATAATAATACTCGAGGCATGTTTGGATATTAAAAGTCTTTTTGAAATCTGGTCAAATCTGATTACACCAGCGTAGACGGCTATTTAGTATTGTAAAATCATTTAGACGAGCCATTATATCTATTTAGTATTTTAACACCATTTAACTCATCCTAGACAGCTATTTAGTACTTTGACATCATTTAAACTAGCCCTTATGTCTATTTAGTATTTTAACATCATTTAACTCATCCTAGACATCTATTTAGTATTTAGACGTCAATTAGACCAGCCTAGATGGCTATTACGAAGATCAGACTCTCCCCACTTCAAGAAGAACCGAAGTCTTTTGGTTTGGTTGACACGACTCATTTATTATGCTTCAAACACTTACTTTCCAAGGTGTCAGACAAAGCTGGTATTTTCCTTTGGCTAACAAATTCCCCAAACTCCTGGCCAACGAGTCGTGATGTTGCACATCGCATCAAATTAATCAGACGTCAAGTAAGACAGACTGCAAAATATTCCCTCCTGGCACAATGGTCGAAAGGCTGAGTGGTTTCGTCGTCTGCCAATAAAGAAGTTAACTATTCCTGGTCTCCCGTGTCCGTTCTAGTCTATGATGAAAGCGGTCACCCGAATTAAAAGCATTTTATCCAATCACTGTTTAAAGTTCTTATTTCTTCTAATGGCAAGATAAACCCTTTTTTAGACTTGATGGCTGGATTTCTTTTGATTTAAGGTCAGGGTCGATTAAGGTAGATGTTTTACCTGGCCAAGTATCCATGGCAACACTCCTATGTCGTCTTCCATTATGGCCACCAATTAAACTAATCGAGTCTAGTTCATGTCTTCTGACAGGAAGATGTGTTTAAAACTCATTACTTTATAATTTTTTTTTTTAAAATTAATTTAAAAATAACTAAAGGCAAACAAATCTCCAATATCTTTTTTATTTTGTACATTCAGTCACCTTTAGTTCAATTAGCATCGCAACCCTTACCAACCATACCAACCACCCTCACAAAAAAAAGCCCTACTTAAATCTTCAAATCTATTTATAGTTGTCCCTTATTAATTCCCTTTCCCACGTATTTCGTTTTTCGTATTTTGGGGGGAAAAAATCTTTAAAAATGTCCATTGTCGTTTTATTTTATGCGACTTAGTAAGTGTCTTTTGTAAGACCTGAATTTGTATTTCGCCTTTAAAAAAAAACGCACTTGACAAAATGAAAAAAAAAAACATGGACCTGTAAAAAACTGAAAAGTTCTAAATTATTCAAAGTACATGGTCAACATTTTTTTAATCACTTATAAGTGAAAGAAATATTAACGAATCTTCTGTAAATAAGTGAGCTACTTGGTTTATAGATAGGGAGATCAATCCTGTTTTATCTTTGTTAAGATTCACAGTGATTGGCTGAATTTAAGCGATGTTTGTCTCAAACTAATACATCCAATTTTAGCTTGGCGGAGTAGTTGGTTAGAGGGTATAGCTTTTAATGACGACAATTTGTCCTACTTTTCTTCGTCTGTCGTTTACGTCAGTTTCAACTATAGTGTTCAATTCATTTACAACAATTTAAAGTAATTACCAATCCACAACTTATACTATTTTAAGTTAGGGCCTAGTAATCCCTTTAAATTAAAAAAAAAGTTATTAAAAAACTCAATTAATTCCTCCTTTACGAAGATGAAGCTGACCTATATTTCTCATTTGATTTATTTCTTATAATTCTTCAATTTCGCAAGGAGTGTTTTCAATGAGCTTGCACAATTAATCTCGCCTTTGACTGCCTTACTAAGACGATGTGCAAATGTGTATGGTCGTCCATGAGGGAATGTGTTCAAAATAACCAAATTCAACTTTAAGATGATTATATTGAACAATTACAATGGTCAAGCCAGAGTTTTCGCAGTTTTTTTTTAAATGTCGAAGTGTCCAGTGTTCAACATCTTTTGAACTAATGAAAATTGTTCCAATTAATTTAAGAAATCGTATCCATCATCTGCCCTATAGACCACTAGGTCTGAAAGGGGAAAAAAAAAATCTGAAACATCTATTCGAAAAGCTAATATTTCATTGGCTGTTTACATCTAGTACCAGGTGACCGAGCCTCGTTCGGTTGAAGGATTTGTTTCCCGAGCTCATTTCGGAAACGTTCGTGTGTGTCTATTTATAGGGACAAGAACGGGAATTCCCTTTTTAGATATTTAAAGCTAAAATACATTTTTACGATAATGAAATATTTTTAAATCTATATAAAGGCCTTAAGCTTTCGCGATGCGGCCAGTGGCGTAGCATCCATGGCGCGAAGGGGTTCAATGAACCCGGGCCCACACGACCATTTAGGGGCCCACAACCAATGGTGTAACAACCATTGGGGTAGGGCCCGATTTACCTCTATACAACATAAGCTCTGGCTTAGTGCCTATAGGAAATATTTAGTAGTTACATACAATATCTGAACTTATATGGGGCTCCATAACTAAAAAGCAGAAAGCCTATTGAACTCTAAAAATACGGTAATGCATGGCGCGTAGGGGTTTTATATCGCCTGGTCCCATGACTAATGACCAATTGTGGCCTACCTACACTTCAATTTTGTAAAAAAAAAAAAAAATGGTTAAAAAAAAATTTTCTTACAATATCCTAAACGTCATATCAATCTTTATATTAACATCAAAACATTAACCCATGTTTTTAGATAGAGTAACAATTGAGAAGAGTTCTGAACCCAAATATTAATTTCCTTGTCACCTTTTTCAACCTTTACTCATACTGATATTGTATAAAAAAATATTTGGGATTATAACTGCCAATATATACTTGAATCTAATTGGTCCACTTAATTTCTCCTCCAACTTCCTAATTTGTTTAGAGCCTTGAATTATAGTTCTGTAACAAAACAAAGTAACAAAAATGCCTATTGAACTAAATGTACCACTTACACAATGAGCGTTTTTTTTAATGTATTTTTCGAATATTTTTTTTTCCTGCGGCGATCCTCAAAGTCTTAATCTAAATATATGGGGTATTTTATCTTTTCAAGGAACAAATCGGTTGTATTTGCATTGTAGTAAGGGCCTGTAAATTCGTATTAAAATATATAAAAAACACATTATTCAAAAGGTTCTTTTTTAAAAGAATGAATAGTGAGCTGTAAATGTCAGGAAAATGCGTTTATGCAATGAAGAGTGCAAGAAAACGCTTTTGGCGCCGGTTCCATATATATATATATATTATAAATCAGTTTCAATCTATTACTATCAATCACTCAGTGTAATCTCCTACCCTCCTACCTAGGTTTATAGAGTGTTTTAAGGTCTTACGAGTCCTAACGTTACGTCCAGGTGTCGGGGCTCGTGGCTATGCACCTTACTCGATCTGATTTATGCTGTCTACGATCACTGGATCTGTGTAGACGATATTAATGTATAGAAGAGTAAAACAGTATTTCAAAAGAATCTACCGAAAATAAAAAGGAAACATTTTAACTAGTGTAATTCCCCCCCCCCCCTTTTTTTGTATCCAAGAAATAAACCAACTATTTCATGTTTGCAGATGACTGATCGTTTATTTCTGCCTAGCACCTGTAGGAACCAACATTGAAGATGTAATCAATTAAACCCTAGAACGAAAGGCTACGCCGATGTATCCCTGTTATAAGAGTTGCTGGGGGGAGGGGCTGAGTTAATTAATTTGTGTTTGGGTTAGTTTGTACATCATTTTATACCACGACGTATAGTGACTCATATTATCTTATAAAATACAGACGTTACTTTAATAACGAGAATGATTACGTTTTAGGCGTGTTACTAAGTCAATCTAGTCATGCTTGTACATAATGACTTAAACTCTGCCATTGTCATTAGAGTTTCTGGCTGACTCAGGCAACCCATTCCATCCTTTAATAACTCTAGGAAAGAAAGAGCATTTGTACCAATTTGTCCTTTTATAAATGTTTCGATGCTGCCCTGAATTGAAGGTTTGATCATGGAACTATACTAATGGAACACCAGCTCCTAGTTTTTACTAGCAGAGTGCCGTCGCGCATCTTTTTTAGCGCATGGTGCAATGTGGCGAAAATCATGATGATGCCAAAGAAGAAATTTACTCTGCCAGTCACCAAGACTGACCTGCAATGAGAGTAAAACTTTCCTACGCTTAATTTGATTAGATCTCTAAAAACTTTATCCATTTTCTCACAATGCTGTGTAATATATAAAATTTTCCTGAATAAGGGATCGTCACAAAAAATATTTTTTTAATGCCACCCCATAAAAATAGCTGTTTTCAGTACTTCCACAGTTGGGTATTTTACACAAAATCTGGAATTTTCTTTTATGTAAATCTAATCATTATCATCTGTCCCGCGTAACCAAATCCTCCACTTTTCCAGGTCACCAGTTGTTCTTAACAAGATATCAAGAGAGAGAGGCTGGTCCATTATTTGCGTTGTCCATCCAGCTTTTCTTCTGACAACCCTTTTTTTTTTTTCGTTATCTCTCCTGAAGGATAATTTTTGAAAGTTAGTCTTACAAAATACAATTCCAAACCAACCCATGCAGTTATCGTATTTTCACAGTATTGAAGAGTCCTCCTTTTTGCCAACCAGAGTGTTGACTGACCAAAGTAACCAATTCATTTGTCTGATTCTGTTTATAGTAAATATTCATAACTAGATCTTTTATATAATAATATTTTTTTAAATAATATGATCAATTATAGGCTAATAGACATACTTTAATAGATCTAATAAATGATTAACGCGGACCTAACAAAATGGGTATATTAATACTTAAATCTGGGTATTTTACATTTCGAATGCGCATTTTTTAAAAACCGAAACATAATCTATAGAATAAATAATAGAATCTAGAGCTTCAACACATAGACTTAGATCTAGATCTATTTCAAGTTAAAATAAATAAACCATAGATCTAAAATTCATAAGATCCACTCTATTTTTTCTTTAGACCTAGACCATCTTGATTCTAGACATCTTTTTTGAAGTAATGTCCGTATTTAGTAATATAAAGGATGATATTATTATAAGATACCGTACTAAAGGCGTACTTAATCGACTTAGCGTACTTAGACTTAAACTCATAGAGTTAGACAGACCATAGTATGGTCCATACTATATAGTTAGTACTATACTTATAAATACATTACATGAGAATAATGAGATCAATATAAATATATATAGATCTATATTTATAATATTATATAGATTAGATCTAGTCACATATAATTATATATATAAATTATAGGCCTATAGATCTAGATTCTAGTGTAGAATACTCAAGATAAAGATCTATTGATTGTCTATCTACTCCACTTTCACATCACACCAATATACAGACAGTGAATGAAACGAATCGCTCTGATTATAATTTTATACCTATAGATCTACCAGTCTATAATCATAATCATCATAGATAATATTAATAATCTAGATCTATAATCATATTGCCCTATTTATTCAATTGTCAATAGGCCTATATCTGAGGCCCAGGAATGCGCCCCGGAGAGGACACTCTGGTGCTGCTGCAAAGTGACCAAAGCCAGTGACTCATCTCGGCGCATCCATTGTCTTCCGAGACAGAAGGAGCCATATACAATAGGCCTATAGTCAAGCTAGTGACTACTAGTGGAACGTAAAATTGAAGGTTTAATACTGTATTATAGTATTATGTTACTTTGTATGTTTGTAACTTGTGTATGTCACTGTCTCAATTGTGATAATTGATATCATCAGCATTTTTAAACATAAAAAAGTAAACATAAATCTAGATATCTATCATATAGTATTATAAATATACTGGTAACTTTAAAAACTTTAGCATTGATTGATTTTAATTGATCAGCCTTATAGACTAGATCTTGCATCTCTAGTCTACATGTAGTATGTACTAGACTCTAACATGTGTATGTATTACATTTGTAGATCTTGGAATTGGATCTAAATTCACCTTCCTAAAGTGTCTCAAAAGTCTGTAGCTGATTTGAGAGGCCTAACGAGGCAAGTCTAGTTATCAAGCTGTCTCTTGATCTATCTACTTAAATGAGCATAACCATAGTGTAGTCAAATCTTGACAACTAGTCTTCTATAATAATTAGTTCTAGATCTATATCCAGTTTAGATAAATTTAGATTTAAATTATAAAACTATTTTATTAGCTAAAATACTAAAATTATTATGAAGATTTAATTATAGAATCTAGACTAGTTATATGTGTACATAATATAAATATAAATATATATATATAATTTATGCCAGGCCTCAACCTCATATATCCAAATCTATTGGTAAAACTTACCTTTGATGTTTTACCCAATCTATCTATACAAGACAATTTATTATCCATGCCTCACCTACACCCCATAAACATTTAATAATCATTTCTAAATAATTTATTATCCATTCCATGCCATACCCAGACCCAGTTCATTAGACATATATTTTCAATGATGTGGTGTCAAGTGGGATGTATCCCCTGAAATTCAGTAAAATGTAAAACTCATAGATCTATTTATTTATTTGCTATGACACTCTGATCAACTTGGACTTGTGATTCATATATATAATTATAAATTATATATGTTTCTTATCAGACTTAATGAAATTTTGGTGCATTTTATACCTGTAATAAAGCTAGAAAAGTATCATAATTTGTGTTCTAACCATTGGTATTTTTCTTGGCAACATTTCTGATCTAGTCTGTGATAAATTATAAATTTAAAAAAAATGTTTGTAATGTTTCAGTTATTAACAAGTAGAACCATGGCAACCAGTTCTGATGATGTACCAGAATGGCTCAAGGATCATACTTATTAAATGCTATTTCTACTCTCTGGGCAGACCATAATAGTATTGGCACCTATTCAATATTTAATGTAAGTACTACTATACAATTTTTATTTTAGTTACCATCTAATAGATGTTTTGTGAAATGTGTGATTTTCATGGTCAAGCAACATCCAAATATCTGGGATGGAATTTAATATTTTCCTCTATTTTTTTTTTATAAAACTCTTAAGCAAAACCATCTTTCATGAATGCCTAATATACCTTGGCTGATATGCAGGCCATTCCTTTACGGTAGAATAAACTGTTAGACTAAATTAGGCAAAAGTATTTCTGATAATTTGTTTGTTTGATACAACAATGTAGCCTATTCAATTTAATATTATTTTTTTAATTTTAATGTTATCAAAAGAAATTAGCCAATATGCCTAATTGTATAATTACAGTTATGCTTGGAAATGCAAGAAAAAGGCATGCATTCCTGAAAAGTCAATGATTGGTTGAACCTCGTAAAGGTAAGGTGATGTTACTGCAATTTTTCCCTGTGCACTTTTCTCAATTGCTGAAGTACTTGTATTTTTTAAAAACTAATTTTCCATGAAAATGTAAATCATAATATATGTTATAATATATGTTATAGCTGCTTTTAGATGAGTGCAATGTAAATCAAATTAACTAAATATCTACCTTCACCCATAGTAATAATTCATTACTTTTAAGGTCAGGACTATGCCAGTGTCTACACATTAACTCAGTAGCTCATTTTAGGTACAGATTATTTTTAGAAAAGCACACTTATATAATTATACTTAATGACATATATATTTTTAGCATGGTCAACACTTGTATCACACATGTTTTTTAATAATTTTTTTTAATACCGGTACTTGTATTTTTTTTTTACTAGATAACTTTCTGTTATGAGAAAAGATGAGATTCTTGGACTCCTGCATAGCACCACCAGAAAAGAAAATCCCATCATGTTGCAAAATAAAAAGTCTTGGACCAATTTTAATAAGTTATATTATATTGTAAGCTCTCTATATATTTTTGTATATCCTGTCATCAGCCAACCGGTTTGGATATAGTACCTTTAAAAATGTTTGAGATTCTACTAGAAAACTATTAATCTGAGCCCCATTAAAACAAGAGGGAGTGCCGTGGATGATTGGTAAAGCACTTGGCTTCTGAACTGATAGTTTCTGGGTTTGAATAAGATTGGGATTTTTAATTTAATTTAATTTTTAAAGCTACTCTGAGTCCCCCAAGATCTAATGGATATCTGGCATTAAATAGGAATAAGTACAGGCGCTTTTGGGATCCGTGGCTAAATGGTTAAGTCATGGGTTTGAATCTCTGTGAAGACTCAGATTTTTAATTTTGAGATTTTTAGGATGCCCCTGAGTCCACCCAACTCTGACAGGTACCTGACTTTCATTTGGAAAGTAAAGATGGTTGGTTGTTGTAATGGCCACATGACACTCTGACCAAAGGATCAAGTGACCTTAACATCATCTGCCCTATAGACTATGAGGTCTGAAATGGGAACTTTTTCTAAAGGTGGTTGGTTGTTGTGCTGGCTACATGACACCTTTGCTAACCAAGGGGCACAGAAACAGATAAACTTTATATCATCTGCCCCATAGATAGCAAGATATGTAAGGGAAATTTTACTTT
>JADKLZ010008042.1:17221-28311 GCA_021533235.1 Biomphalaria straminea
GCGTGTCCTAGGTAATTAGTTTGGCAGTAATTAGAAAATGTGTTCAGAGTTGCTGCAAACGTGTTTTATTGTTGGCGAGCTACAAACAAATCTTCTCTTCAACAGTTTCTTCGTTTTATTAGGCCGCAAAGTGGCTGATTTCGTAGCAGGTGTAGACTTAGAATTTA
The DNA here is from genome assembly GCA_021533235.1 of Biomphalaria straminea. Classification (NCBI taxonomy): domain Eukaryota; kingdom Metazoa; phylum Mollusca; class Gastropoda; family Planorbidae; genus Biomphalaria; species Biomphalaria straminea. The sequence goes on from JADKLZ010008042.1 coordinate 17,389, forward strand.
GGCGGGAACACCTGGGTTGTTAATAACTGTTTACCTTCTTCGAACGTCTGCAGACTGACTTGTCTCCCTTTGTTATCTTTATCAACATATGTCAGTGACCTAAATAAAATGTATAAATAATTGAAAAGATATTTATTTTTCAGTCTGGCAAAACCAAGTTGTAACTAGATGGATGATGGGTTATTAGCCATGTCATCTACTTCATTATCTATAGCGGTTTCTACTTCATCGTCTACTATAAAAACATTTACTTAAACATCTACAGGATTATTCAAACGTCTGATGCACGTCTATTAAATATTCTACTACATCATCTAACACAGTAGTTCCCAAACTGTGTTGCGGTAGAACCCAGTGTTCCGCTAGGCCTGAATAGGTGTTCCACGAACTATTGGAATAGTTAACTAGTAGACCACTGTGAGAATTAATCTCTCTAAAAAAAAAAGCAATGTGTTCCGATTGATACTCAGAATAAACGAAGTGTTCCGTTAAGGGAAACGTTTGGGAATCACTGATCTAACACATCATCAAGTGAAACATTAACCACAACATGTACTCCATCAAACAAAACATCACATCATTTAATAAAACATCTACTACAAAGTCAATTATAATATCTACTTCATGATCGACAATAACATCAACTTTAACATTTGTTGCGACATCTAATAAAACCTCAACTGCATCATATATCGCATCATCTATCACATACATACAATAAAGCAACATCTAATAAAAGAAGTCCAATAACATCTATTTCAACATCTATTAAAACATAAACTACATCATTCATTACAATATCTACTAAAAGAACTACATCAGCATCTGCTTTTAGATCAATTGTAACATCAATTATACCAGCTACCACAGCTACTGCATTATCTATTAAAGCATCAACTACATCATCCACTACAAAAAGTACTATATCCTCTATAAGAATATCGACTATAAGATCTACAATAAGTCTTCTGTAACATGTATTACAATTTCTGTTACAATATCTACAATAACATCAATTACTACTTGCATGCAACATTCATCTTTACAGCATCTACTAGGTCTATTTCATGTTTCGTTTTAAAACGTAACAAAAAAAATCATTTTTACATCACAACATTTAAATACTAAGAAGGCATCCAGCGCAGAGGCGTCGCTAGGTCTGTCGACACCCGGTGTGATACGATGTTGATGCCACTCTCTAATTATTTGTTCCCTTAATAGAATTTTAGCTAAAATATGTATTTGGTCTTATCTTTTTGTTACAACGTAATATTTGAAAGAGATATTTACATACATGCATTGATACAATGATACAATACAAAACAAATGTAGATTTTATTTTATTTCGTAGTCATTTTATCACTTTGGTGCAACCCTTGATACGCGTCACCCGAAGTAGACGCTGCCCTGGTTTCCACTGCCCAGAAGTTCTGACATTGGAGGTCAGTGTTGAGGGCTTCTATAACGACTGGTGCCGCCTCGACCCCCTCCCCCTCCGCCAGTGAGAAGGCACTTTGTCAGACTTCAAAGACCGTGTTGGAATTTCTGAAATTGAAAAGTTAAAAATAACATCTTTGTCCTTGCTTTGTTTACAGTTGTAGAATTATCGAAGATTTTTGGGGGAGGGGGGAGGTAACTTGAGCAGCCAACGAAAAAAAAATTATAAAAATGAAATGTATTTTGTGTCCATCTGAAAAGTAAACAAAGTTTACAATGTTTATAAACAAGTTCAAGGAAGCAGATTGTCTCTAAGACACAGTTTAAACAGTTTCAAGTGCATAGGAACTACACCAGAGAAAAATCAAAACATAAGTTCTTCTGTACTTGATACTGTCTGTGAAAATATCTTCTAGCTTTTCATTTATTTACCTTCTCAAAGATGGATGACATGTTGTTAAAACTAATCACAGGTTCTGTTTTGTATGCCTTTGGAGTTGGCAATAAGATTCTAGTTCATTTATCACAGGCCAAATTAACTAGCCAGTGACAGTAAACTGCCTAAAATTTGAAAATAAACTTTAGACTAAAAGGGTTTTTACTGGCCTTATATTCCTCTATATTTCAATAAACTCTAAAGAATTTTTAAAAAAATTGGATTTAATAAACTTACTTTTGGTTATTGAGTTAATTACGAGTTATTTTTTCTCTGATTGGTCAGAATTCTGTTGAATACTGATAGTAATGAAGAAAGGAAGAATGACTCTATCCTTATTAAATACAATAACCATAAATATAGGAAATTCTACTGGACTAGTAAAACCATAGAAAGCTTTGGCTACGAGGCTTTCATCAGCTACAAAAAAACAACAATTAAAACAAAATAGGCCTATAGTTAACCTATCTATCCGATGTTGTGGTCTATCGAGACAAAAAAGAAATGAGATTCGCTGGTGTAAGAGGAATTCGGGAAAAGGCGGTGGAAAGAATAGTGAGAAAAGAGCGGAATGTTTCTATTTCATTTTTGGGTGATAGGTGTCTGACATGTAGATAAGTTCTATTTCAATCATCAGACGGGTGTATTGGTCATTGCATTGTTAGGAGATGAGTGGTACTTATATTGAGTGCAATTAAAATGAATAAAAACTTAGTTTCACGAGTTGGAAAGTCTCCATTGTGTTCTTGAGGCACGTTCACCCCTGCAGCATTATTTTTTTTTAGCTTTCTTTCCTTAGTGCTGTGGTAATCATTTAGACCATTCCCGCAGATCGGTCATATCAGGTCTATGACGTGATGTATCCCGCCCTCTCGAAACTTTTTACTATAGCGCATAAAATGGCCGTAGAGACTTCCGTTTGGACTCATCGATATATAACCTTCCTGCGGCCTGTGACAAATAAGTCAGAAATGTATATGTCTCCTGGACCATACAGTTTTATCATTAAGGGTTATGTCATTTCTGGTCCAAAGACTTGTTTGGGATTTCAATCCACATTTGAGATTCATTTTGTGTCTTTAATCTGTCAAAAGGAGATGTAATTATGTAATGTGTTAGTGTACAAAGAGTTTGGTGGCTGTAACATCTTTGTTAATACAATCAGGTAGTTGCCTCCCCTGTGTCTAGAATCGTCGTGGCGAACCATTGAAAAATCTCAGCCACAATCAGAAAGAAAAGAATTCAATGCCGTAACTGAAGAGTCTTGGACTTAACTCTTTCTCTCCTAACTGACGATACCAACGTTGATTCCAACAGAATGTGGTAAATAATTACGGAGAGAAAGAGTTAACGCGTTCAAATCTCTGCGAATGATGATGTTATGTCAAAGAGTGCTACTATCGGTTAAGAAATGAACTGGGTTTTCCAGCGCCTGCTTTAAATATGTGGAGGCCATGGCCAATACTTTCACTTAACTTCCTACCATCGTTTGAAGATTTAATACCTTTTTTTTTTATTTTTTTTTTTACTTTGCATATTTTGAATGAATTGGTTTCTTAGGATAAGGCCCTGAGCGGTTGTACTGTCTGTTTTTCAGTAAATTCTATAAATAGCTGTTTTTTTGGTGTGTTCGGTGTACAAAATAAAAAAGTGTTCATGAGCTAGGTATTTTTGAACTAAATGAAAATCTTTGTAAACTTCTGTAGCTTGGGGTTTTTATGTAGTTGACAACATTGGAGTTTAGCTTCCTGGACATTATTTAGTGAATGGAAAAAATCTCCAATCAAGCAAAAGTTAAGACTCAATCAGAAAGAAACATTTCATAACACTTGAGTCTCTTTCTCCATGGCTAATATTCTTGTAGGTCTGCCCTACTTTTATTTTTCCTTTGTTTACATTTTTTTTAAACAATATAAAAAGTTTTGTTTTTTTAATTTCAAAATAAAATTGATAATCGAAAGTAATTTATCATTTTTTGATGACGTAATTACTTTCTTTTTCTAGAACATGGGTCATGCGGGTATACTGCCCACCCCCAGTGTGTATATCTCCATCCCTCACGTGATATACCATCAGGTTGGACAACTCTTTCTCTGCTTGTTGTTTACGGCTTCAGTGCTTTCCCTTGAATAATCATGTTGTTGTAGCCCTTTAATATAAATAACAATCACACCTCCCTAGGCAAACTATTGTTGTGAATTATATTCCCGTGAATGTCTCTGCTTGTTGTGGTTCTTGATGGCTTTGAGTGTAGCAGTGTGTCCGTTTGCATCTTCATGCATCCGTCTGTGTCGAGACAAAGAATATCTATAATGTCAAGCTCAACTACGCATTGAAACAACACTAAAAACAAACGCTTTTTGAGCTCTGCATTGTGTCTATGGAATATGGAAATGCTGTGTTGTTTTCTGTAAGCTTCTCGTTTTGTTGTTTTTGAATGAAGCGAAATGGTTGCATGGCTTCAGTATCGTATATTCGAGTTATGTATATATATATAATGTAATTTGTTATGTACTATTGTCGAATACGTTGTAAATAGTGTGTATGTAGAGCTTATTATATCTATGTAGGTCACAGCTGGGGCTGCGTAGCCACGGGAAATACTGCATTTCTAATTCATCTTAGGAATTGAAGACAGGCCTTATTATTATTATATCTAAACACAAACATTATTCTAGACACTAGCTGTATGCCCAAAACCTTTGCAATTATTTTGGGCTCATCATATTCGTGAGGGACATATCAGATTCAGTTTTTCCTCTCTGTTTAACGTCTTTCTTTTTTTTTTTATTATTATTATTATAGCTTTTATATAGCGCTACTTTCATGCTTATAGCATGCTCAGAGCGCTTTGGTCCAATCTCATTTGTGGACCGGTGGGGGGGGGGAGGGGGTATCTAGGAATCGGTTTCCCGTGCTGCCTTTGGGCGCTCAGTAAACACAATTCTGCCCGAGTCGGGTGTCGAACCTCGAGCCCCCTTCTAGGTAGCCAAGCAAGCCAAGCTCAAGCCGCACTTAGCCTCTCGACCACACTTCCCACATTTGCATATCAAGTTTAGCAAATGTAGAGATTCTGAGCTTCTCTTGGTCTAAAATATGTAGGCAAGATACATCTATATATGACCAAAAGACTAGAAGATCAAAAGAAAATTCGCTACGGAGGACAGACGTAGACGGTGAAAAGAAGATCTAACTCGACCACCAGCGGACAATGGTTATGTCTGCGTTGTTGTGGCAAAATATGTAGGTCACGCCTGGGACTGCGTAGCCACGGAAAATACTGCATTCCTCGTTCATCTTCGGACTCGAGGACAAGCCTTATTATGTTTGTATGTATAAATGAACGTATGTGTGTATGTTTTTGTGTATGAACAAACTTGAACGAATTAAATCAAATTACTTTTAAAAATAATGGTATTTTATACTGTAGAATGTATTTGATAGCATAAAACTAATAGTTATTATTTAAAGTAGAAGGGTTTCGGTCTAAGAGATGGTATATCTTTCTTAAGCTCTATAGTAAGATGTTATAATGAGCCCAACCGTATTAGCTATAGGCAACATAAAATAACACAAAAGTCACTAGAACATAAAAAGCAGACATTATATTTTCATTACTGGGTCTGACGGTGACAGATTGCTATTGTTAGATCAATCCAGTGCTGACTATTGAACTCCCCAGAGCTTTTTATGAGCTGTTGTTTTTCGAGCTGGATTCAACATATGTGAATCATTGGGCATGATGACAGTGCTGAGTTTTCTTAGGGCATGCTCTTGTCATTAATCATTATTAGAGTACATGTATTGGTGCATATATTGCTTGCTACTCTACTTGTGGTGCTAGCTGGCTTTATAGGTTAATAAATATGCTAGTCTATAAGTTGGGGAACGGATTGAACATTTAGTTAGTCTATAGATATCTATGGAGAGTGTCACTACGATAGAATATATTAGAGACTCTGTTTATGTCAATGTCAATAACGAATCACAGGAATATGATGTTTGGAAAATTTATATTTTAGGCTGTACATCTTGTCCTGTTGATGTAAAGATATACGGCATTAAAATATTTAGCATTGAATAAAAAGTTGTTGCTTGATCATTGTATAGTTTGATTCGCACTACGCCACAATAAGAGCGTCGGAGTACCTACATTATGGTTCGGAGTCATAGATTATATCAACTCACGCAGTCAGTCTGTCTGTCTGTCCGTCTGGTACAAATTTTGCATACGTTAGTTCCCCCACTTCATGTTGAAACTTTGCACAATAGTCTTTATCCTAAGAAAACATGAATCAAAGAAAATATTAGCCAATGAAATTAATTAATTAATTTTTATTAATTTATTTTATTATATTTAGAAAAAGGAAATAAATCCTGCAGTACTTATATATTTGTTTGTGAATATGCAGTTATTTTCGGTTAAATATTCTTTTTTAAATACTGTTTTTATATTATGCTAGTTTTTCTATTTAGATTTCAAATTATGTATAGAAAACTAGATCTAACAGAAACTATGTTGAGATGTAAAACAATGTTTCAAGATTTCCACGAATGTCATAAACATAAATAGAATAAGCGCAAAGAATCAACAGTTTTCACTTTATTATTATGTGCCGATTCAACTATCGGGATTATGGGAATCAGGTTGTATTTGGATTCTTTAAACTGAGGATCACATGTTTTCCGTTGGCATTAGAGAAAATAGACAGACTATTTAAAAACCGCTGTGTTTATCAGTAGAGATGGAAGCCAATAAAAATCGTCTCTCTGTCCAGGTTATATATATCCGATTATGACTGTATGCAAATAATTGATAACAAAATACTCATCATAAGAATTGATTTCATTCATAATGTAATATTGGTAAACAACTTTATGATACCACATTTTTATGTCGTATATCAGTATCTGGGCACACAGGCAGACCTAGTGTAGAGTGTTCCATTTGACCAAAGCTTAATGCTTGGACAAAAGCAGGCGATTCTCTGGTTAAATGAAATATTTATATAACGTGCGGTATAAGCTAATGGACTGGACAGTGTCCAGAAGAGTTATCATTCTAAAGTTCTTGTAGTTGTAGACAGTTGTAGTTCTTGGCTTTATATGTAAGTCTTATCTTTCAAACGATGTGGGGTATTATACAAGTATGTTTAGAACCACTGGTAAAGAGTCACAAGTCGTGAGAACGTTGGGTGCCGCAATACAAGTATGTTGAGAACCTCTGGTTAAGAGTCATAAGTCCCGAGAACGTTGAGTGGGTGTGTGTTTGTGGCGCGCGCTATGTATGTTCTTATAGATCTAGACCAATTAACCCACTAAATTATTTGACGCATCCAAAATAACATTTATAGTGCACAGCACGTTAAGCAGAAGCGTCACAGCTGAACTTTGACGGAATGGCCGAGGGGGGGGGACGGTCGGCCGATGGATTGTGGGGTTGGATGTGGGCCTACAGTCGACATTTAGAGCTTTGTAAGAGTCTGTCATAGCGGGAGATGAATAATTAAAAGACTATTTGGCGCCCTGCTCAAATGGCAATTAGACCAGTTTTCCCTACTGCTTCACCGGAGTATCAGCCACCTACGCTTACCCGGGGGGGGGCATTAATGAATGCATTACGAGGTGAATGTTACTAAGTATCAATTAACAAACATTCTCTGATGTTGTGGATCCATTAGATAATCTTTGATTGGATCAAGTTACAATTCACATCCAAAGATCTATAAGTTTATTAGTATAATGTATTAGCCCAGCCTTCAACGGAACTTAACGTTTAAGAAAATTGCATTTGATGAAATTGTAACTTAAATTTTAAAAACTCAACTTTCGAAGAGGTATGAACCAAACCTGTAAAAAAATGAGCCCTTCCACTGGATCACAGACTTTACTTTAAAAAAAAAACATAAAACGAGACAGCTGGAGGTCACTCACAAAGGCCGCGGGATACACATTTGAGACCAAAAGAAAATCTGCCGCCGAGGACAAACGCAGACGACGAAAAGAAAATCTAAACCGACCATCTGTGGACAATGGTTTTGCTTGCCCTGGATGTGGCAAAATATGTAGATCACAGCTGGGACTGCACAGCCTCGGGAAACACTGTATTCCTCAATAATCTTCGGACTCGAAGACAAGCTTATTATTATTATTATCTTGTATTTAAAAAAAAAACAGCCAAAAAAAAAAAAACTCAAACTTTAAATTCCACATTACTATTTTTTTTTTAAAAAAAAAAAGCTTATATAAAATCACTCAGTGTCTCTGATAAAAAGTCTGTACACGTTATTTCTCCCACACCCATTCACGGATCAAGTTGAAACTTTGCACAATTTTTCGTTTTCATAGACAAGACATGAATTAATAAACAAATTTACCAATTTACCAATTAATTACTGGTAATTAGTTATTCTGTTTGATACCAACAAGTGAAATTAGTCAGACTGATATGGCTAAATATGTAGATTTGGTCCACTTAGATAATTACGCATATTACTTGTCCCACACCCATTCTCAGATCAAGTTGAAACTTTAAAAGAAATACTTTGTAACTAAAAAAAACGTAAATCTGTTAATAAATATTTTAAAAAAATAGTCAACTGATTACATGTATTTATAATTAACTTTTTTGTTTGATTTCGAATAAGTGAAATAGTTTCTACATTAATGAGAGATATAAAAGAAGTGGGGAAAAGCTTTTTTAAATGGATATGTTATAAATATTTTGTATTTATTGTTATTGTTGTTGTTGTTGTTTTTGTTAGTCGCTACGTTTGGACGTTCACGTCTGCTCTCTGTGTTTGGTCTGCACGTTCCAGTCTCCATGTCTGCCTCCTGCGTGCCTGGTCATTACGGTTGACAAACTTTTTCTCTGGCTCCGTCATTAACCTTTTGGATCTACTGCAGTGCATAATTATAGATTTACTTAGTCACGTGACAGTGTTTTCATAAGTGCAAGTCTCCTATCTAGTTAGGAGAGTTTATGGCCAATCGAAGTTTCGAGGCAGTCATTGTCTGACCCCAAATTGTCTAAATAGTATTTTATGCATTGTTTCGCCAAATATGACAGCAAATGTGAACAATAAGGATAAAAGTTGTCGAATTCTTCTCAAACCCAGAATAATTTTACTCTAATAGGTGGCCTGAATGCTGTGTGGACGCCCTATACCAGGGGTTCTCAGATGTGGGTCGCGACCCCCTTGAGGGTCGAATGACCGTTTGCCAGGGGTCGCCTAAGACCATCGAAAATATGGATTGTTATTGTCTACTCTTTTATTGCTGTATGTGTGTGTGGGGAGAGGACGCCGCAGAGGAAGGGATTGTAAAAAGGGGTCGCCGAGCTTAAAAGGTTGAGAACTGCTGCCCTATACGCCATTAAGAGACGCAGAGTTCTTCCTCTTGACTCCAGAACTATACTGTCCATTCCGTTTATTATGGCTGGTATAAGCAAGGACAAACAGTAGGCTTGGAAAGCAGCGTAAAGAACATTGCTTATTGCGATGCCATCTTGATTAAAAGCAACATACTGAAGACAGGGGCTTCAATATCCTAGACAAAGAAAGAGGCATCAGTAGTCTAGACAAATATAGGGGCATTACTAGCCTAAACAAAGATAGGGGCATCACCAGCCTAGACAAAGATAGGGGGCATCTAAGATAAAACATCACTAACTTACACAAAGACTGTTGACATCACTAACCTAGACAAAGACTGTTGGCATCACCAGCCTAGACAAAAGACTGTTGGCATCACCAACAGCAATAGACTTTCTCCACAAAGGAAGGCATTTCCAAAACAATTATAAATCAACACAAAAATTCTTAGAAACGGATGGCATGAGACGAATAATGTTTAACTTCTATTGTTTCATTATCTCTCTGGAAGAACTGCCTGTTCAATGTGAAGTCGAATCATATAAATAAAGTAAACAAAGAAAGTTTTTGGTTACGATATGTTGTCAGACCACTGACCATCCCCTCCCCTAGAACTGTTATCGCTATTAGATAAAATGCGTAGTAAAACTTATACCCCTCCTGTTATATAGTTTACATTATATTATTATAGTGATAGTATATAGAACTTTATGCTATATTAGTCTCTTCCTGCAATTGTTATCATTTGCGGAAGTGGTCACCCCATGTTGTCATAGTAACCATCTTTAGCCAATGTTGTTATAGCAACCCATCTTGTCGTGTTTTTTTTTTCTGTTTTTTTTTCTTTTTCAGATTACAATTATTTGTTTTCTTTTGTAATTAAATAATTACATAATACAACTAGAATGTGTGTATCAATATAAACTTTTCAAATAATCCAATTGTTTATGTCTCTGAATTAAATTTCTCGACTTATGGAAACTACTTCTGTTATAATTACCTTCTTCAGTAAAATACTATCAACCGAAATATTGTCTGATATACAAGTTTTCCTACTTTAAAAACCCGCTTTGAAAAATATTTTTTGTTCAAATTTTTTTGTTTGTTTTAATAATTTGTTTAGTTAGTTATTTATTTTATTTTGAAACAATTTTATAAACGGAATAATCTTCTATTAACTTTGTGTGATATCAAGTCAAAAGTGGAAGAACTTACAGCCTTTTATTTTTTCCCTTATGTGTCCATTATTACGTGTCCAAAAGTAAAGTTGCGTTGCTTAGACTTATCAGATTTCCTACCTAATGAAAGGATAAGCATGTAAAAGTAAACTGCTATTATTTTCTAGCTCTTATGATTTAAAAAAAAAACGGGAAAATGGAAATAACTTTTTTGTTCATCGGATGTGTTATGATGTCCTAAGCTATCATGTAGTTGTTCTTGTTCAAACACAAATGTCCTATTTATTTTGTATTGTAAGGATAAGGTTAATATTATAAGATAGATGGCGCGAAGGGTTCGTGGTGTAATTATTTTAGACATTTAGACTAGTAACAAGTCTGGTTTTTCACATAGTGAATTTAAAAAAATTAATTAATAACCAAAAGCTACACTGTATACGTTTCATAGTTTACATATATACTGTGAAATATCCATAACATAGGTTAATGTCATATATAC
>JADKLZ010008048.1:0-11258 GCA_021533235.1 Biomphalaria straminea
GCTTCATCAGACATGATTAGTTCATCCAAAACAAAATTGGTGGAAGTTGCTGTATTTCAAGATGTTCACGTCTCCTTTCATCCGTACAGCTTTAGGTCTTCCAGAACGCGGCAGATCAATTACAGCTCCTTGATCTTCAAATCTTTTAACCATGCTCTTAATTGCATTCCTAATAGGAGCATCTCTCACATTGAAATGCATTCGACTACAGCCTAGAGCGATGGATGCACGGGCCATACAATAAACACTGTTACCCAGGCATGACTACCACAGAGTTCAAGCCTGCTTCCCCAAACAAAATAAAGTAGCAATCCTTAACAACGTTATTCACTATGTCACAATATAACGATTCGAGCTCTACGGCATTCAGCAGACCGTAAACTAAACCAAGTTACCCAATACTGGGGAAAACAAACACCAAATACCTAGCACCATCAACAAAGAAGCCGCCATCGACCCACTCACACAGACAACCAAAAATGACAACAAAGTGCACCTTAGGAACAGATACTCGCAAAAACTTATGGTGCAATGAAAGGAATACTAATCAAGATGTGCATAACAAGCTGTGCACGACACCTTCGTATTGCCTTTCATTTCCTATATACACATATTATTTACACTAGATTTTTATCAAAAATCTAAATTTTTATCTATGCTACTTTAACTGTAAATAAACCTTAATTTTAATGAGTTAATTGTATAAACTTTGACCTTTTTATAGAGGGAGAGTAGTCCTTAAGGGACTACGGGCACGACATGGCCTATTTGTGCCGATGTGCCTAAAACTAAAACTAAACTAAACTAAACTAAACCATGGCCACCGCTTCACATATATTTCGTTAAGTCAATAGATCTTTCAATGTAGTAGAAATTCCTGCATCAGGTAACTGTTTATTGTTATCTATAGCATATTTCTGGAAAAAATGTCATCGACGAAACTGTTTCTCTCGAACTTCGCAAGATTGCTTCAAGCTTTGTTGGTGAACATCTATCTACATAAATTAAATTCTCTTCATGTCTCAAGAGTTTGGACAAGAGTCTGCATGTTACCCTACGAAAAAAAAAAGAGGGAGAGAAGAACAAGTAGTATTCACCCGTCACAAAATAGCAGGGCCAGACTTAACCATTGTGATCAAGAAGCCATGGAAAGAACTTTTTTTTTAAATTTCTACCTAGGTAGAAATCTTCTCTGTATTTACCTAGATATTTACCTATCCCTTAGTCTGTGAACCGTTGGGGCACCAAGCAAGACCGTTTTTTTCCATTCCTCTCTGTCCTTTGCCTTGTTTAGAACCTCTTTCCGTGGCAGGCCTGTCAATTCTTTTATGTTGTCCTTCCACCGCTTTCTCTGTCTGCCTCTTCTTCTTTTTCCTGGTACTGTTCCCTGTAGGAAGGTTTTTGCGAGCCCCGAAGATCTTGTAATATGGCCATAGATGTTAAGCTTGCGCCTTTCACGGTAGTTAGCAGGTAATCATGGGGTCCGATCGCTGCAGTGACCCTGTCTCTAATCTTCGTTTGTGATGCGGTCTTTGAATGTGATGCCTAGGATCCTTCTGTAGCATCTCATTTCCATTGTAGGATGCTCCTCTCTAGTGACCAGTGATCGCATCAGTCTGATTTTGGTGCCGAGGGCTAAGACTTTGTCTTTCCATATTAATTTAAGTTTTGAAAGGGCTGCTGTGGACTATGATTTTCGGGCCAGTAGTTCAAGTTTTGTTCCCTCATCCGAGACAATAGCTCCGATGTATTTGAAGTTGTTAACGCTAGTTAGCTTTTCACCTCCAATGCTGATGTCCCTTATAAAGCCATGTTGGTTTTGAACCAGTCCCCAATTTTGTTGTTGAAGTATACCGCACTGGTGGCATCATTGTATAGGTTCTGAATAATTCTGATTATGTTCTTGTTAATGTTGTATTTTTCCATTGTCGCCGAGAGTGCCCCGTGTCATACTCGATCGAAAGCTTTCTTGAAATCAATAAAGACATGGAAAAGATTCTCTTGGTGCTGAAGATATTTTTCACAGAGTATTCTGAGGTTTAGGATTTGCTCTGTTGTGTTGCGACCTTGTCTGAAACCCGCCTGTTCACTAAATAGCAGGGCCGGACTTAACCGTTGTTACCAAGAAGTTATGGAAATAACTTTTTTTTATTTCTACGCTATGTAGAAATCTTCTCTGTATTTACCCGTCACTAAATAGCAGGGCCAGACTCGACCGTTTCTTACACCGATTTCACAACTTCGGGTATTGGATAATGGATAATTGGATTGGCGTTTTCCATTTTGAATGACACCCCAAAATGATAATTTTTATGTATATTATTTCCGGAGATTTTCTTTTTTTTAGTTTTCTAAAGATTTTAATAATTTCAAGAGATTTCCAGGAATTTTTCGTATATTTTGCAATTTCAGGAGATTTCCAGGAGCTCATGGTAAATCAAGAGGCCGCGGGAAATCTGTTATAAGTTATAAAATGGTTTAGTATAATAATTTACACACCTAAAATTAGCACGGGTCCTATGAAAGTGCTGGACCCACAGCGGTCGCATAGGTTGCAGTGGCCTAAGGCCGGCCCTGCAAAATAGCGGCTTATGCTACGCCGCTGGTCGACTAGTATAGTATAATATTGTTAAGAGTTTCATTGAATTGCCACTAGATACAACGTATTCCAATGTTCTACTTTGAAAGACGGCATTTTCAGTTAAGGTTATGAAACCAAGTCGGCTTCACGAACATATAGCAATATCCAACAATAAGTTAAGAATATTCATAAACAAGTATACAAATCTACAATTCAAACAATATTAAAACAAAAGAAAAAAAACAGCATAGCAGGATATGTTCTAGCGGCCTTTTAGGAAAATGCATAGCTTTATTTCATGATATTGTTAGAAAATTGATTAAGGGCAGGCTAAACAACCAAATTTAAATATCAATAACTAAAATAAATATAAATTGAAAACATATTTTACAAAAAGACTATTTTTTTGTTAGTGATGAATTATTATTTCAAAATCGTCTAGTTTTGTAGCTTATGACGACATACAGGGAATCATCAGTGGTTGGGCGCTACAATGGCTTCATTATTAATACATCTCTCTCTCTCTATGGCCACCGTCAGTCGCGAAGCGACTATGGATCATCTCATTTCCATGAGATGAATGCCTGGGCATAAGCTGTGGTCGGAACGATGTCGCCCACACATCAGTTCCCCCCTCTCCACGCAGCTGATGTGTTCTTACTATTAATACATAATAAAGAACAAATCTATCTACTCTTCACCTTGTGAGAAATGATACAAAGGCAAAATCTTAATGAATGTTTAGCCCGCAATTTCATTTTTAATTGAATCTAATTCTAATAATTGTAAATAAAATACAAACCCGTGCCTAAAATAAGAGCTTCTTTCAACAGTTTTGTGAAACAAATGATGAGAAAGATTTTAAACTCTTGTTGTAAACTGATGTTTGCTGGATTTCGAAAGGGTTTTGTTATTGCTCGTTTTGTTAAGCTCTTAAATACATTTTTTTAGAAACAGGGAGATTTAACGGTTGGCGATGACTTAAAGCAGGCTAAAAAAATAATTGTTTTACATGGTAGACATCTAAATGAATGACCCCCGACTGCAAAGAAAAACATTGACTTTCATTCATATCGAGATATTAAATCTCACTTTTTTTTTGTGACAAATGAATTGTTTCCTGAGGACAACGACATCTATGCAATTCACATAACCATGCTCTATGAAGGAAGTACAGTTCGCTTCTTCATGGGCGCCTTTGATGCAATCTGTTTCCATAAAAATCTGACATTGGTAATATCTGAAGCCTCATCCCATCTGCTCTGAGGATCTCAATGATATTGTGGCGCCAAGTTGTACTTAGATGTGCAACTCTTATCATTTTGTCGTAGAACATATCCAACAAACCTCTTGCGACGCTCTGTCACAACCTTACTAAGGGGTCGACTCCCAGTTCGGCATAGGATTTCTTTGATCTAGACCCGATCTCTATAACTGACTCCTAAAATCCGTCTCAGCCATCTTTTTGCGCCACATTTAGTCTTTTTCAATTTCGGCAGATGGCTATTCACTGCACTTTAGCCCAGCCACTGGTAGATATTAGTAACCTCTCTTGGCTACGCTCATAGCATTTTGAGTGTGTTTTATTGCCATTTTTATACATTGAAGGGGTATTTTTTTATCTTGAAGGGGCTTTGAACGCAAAAACCCCTTTTGCTACGCTCTTAGAATTTTGAGTAGTTTGCTTTTTTTTTTAATATTGAGGGGCTATTTTGTTTGGCTGAAAGGGAGTTTAAACAAAAAACCTTTGGCTACGCTCATTTTTATGTGTGACATTTGCTTTGTTTTATATTGAAGAGACATTTTTTTGGCTTCTAACCCCACTGAAAGGAGGTTTAAACTCAAAGCTCTTTAGCTACGCTCATAGATTGTGGTGACTGATGAATGGATAGTCTTATAATAAAGAGGAGTTTTTATCGTTAATTTCGGAAAGGTTTTAAAAATCAAAATCTTCCTTAGGTATGCTCTTGGAATATAGAGATTGTCGTTTGCATTATTTTTGTTTTTTTTTTATGCATAGCAACCTGGTGGGAATTTTAAACTCAAAACCCCATTGGCTGTGCTGCGGCAAGTGATGGTTTAGTATTAAAATATCCCCTAAAATAAAAAAAAAATCAAAGTAAAAAATCAGTCTCTAAACTCCACCCCGCCCCCGGGGGGGAGGGTTTTAAGCCCCACACTCTGACTATGCTCATGATACCAACCAATGGTGTATACAATGAGCATACACTTCTGGGAAATGTATGATTTCCAAACATATTTTACTGTAATTTGTAAAAAAAAAAATCTGACTATTGTGTTGGATGTTTTGATGTGATGATTTTAATACATGTAGATGTGCTGAAATAATTTGATCCAGTTTTCAAAAAAAAAAAAGCTGAAGACTCTTGTCATTTAAATTTCTACCATTGAATACTCCATAAAATCGATTTACTTAATAAAAGAATAATTTGGGTTTGTTTAGTTAATAGTTTTCATAAAAGTAACTCTGAGAAGTAAACCATTGAGTTCTATACTCTGTTGAAAGATCTTGCAGTAAGTTTTATGTAAGATTTCACATATATATATATTATATGTTTTGTAAAGATCACTTACATGGAATATGAATTGAATGAAAAGATGGATCAATCTACTAATACGGAGATGGACATTTACAGGGTCAAAAATTCTATCCACAGATCATACGTAGCTCTCATGAACTACAGGTAGACCTATCAAACTAAAGCTATATTTTAAATAACATTGACATATAGCATAATTTCCAGATATCTATTGAAGTAGTATTCACAGCCTAACCTTATAGAAAAGCCTTTTCCCACCTTTTAAAACAAACTTTGTCGCAAATCTTTGTTGATATCTTTCTGAGTTATTTGTAACTATATTATTTGTACAAAGCTTCTATCAACTCACTCTGGTACACATTCGTACGTGTTATTTCTCCCTCACCAAATCTCGAATCAAGTTAACATTTGATACTTTTATTTCTTTACCTGACAAAACGAGAATCAAGTTAAAATGTGATACTATTATTTCTTTACCTGACAAAACGAGAATCAAGTTAAAATTTGATACTTTTATTTCTTTACCTGACAAAACAAGAATCAAGTTAACATTTGATACTTTTATTTCTTTACCTGACAAAACGAGAATCAAGTTCAAATGTGATACTATTATTTCTTTATCTGACAAAACGAGAATCAAGTTCAAATGTGATACTATTATTTCTTTACCTGACAAAACGAGAATCAAGTTCAAATTTGATACTATTATTTCTTTACCTGACAAAACGAGAATCAAGTTAAAATGTGATACTATTATTTCTTTACCTGACAAAACGAGAATCAAGTTAAAATGTGATACTATTATTTTTTTACCTGACAAAACGAGAATCAAGTTCAAATTTGATACTATTATTTCTTTACCTGACAAAACGAGAATCAAATTAAAATGTGATACTATTATTTCTTTACCTGACAAAACGAGAATCAAGTTAAAATGTGATACTATTATTTCTTTACCTGACAAAACGAGAATCAAGTTAACATTTGATAATATTATTTCTTTATCTGACAAAACGAGAATCAAGTTTAAATTTGATACTATTATTTCTTTACCTGACAAAACGAGAATCAAGTTCAAATTTGATATTATTATCTCTTTACCTGACAAAACGAGAATTAATAAAGAAAAAATAACTAGCGAATCAATTAGCTATTGATAATTTTTTTTGTATCAAACTAGGGACAGAAATCGAACAGATGTCGTGGTATAAGTTCAATTAGCCCCCCTCAGAAAATTCTTTTTTATGCTTGCTGGTCTCCGTCTCGACGGGTCTGGGAGACCGAAGGTTCTCGACCTGTGTGAAGACTTTACTACGCAAGACAGCAGGGTTTCTGACCAGTACTTTTGCAAGAGAGAATTTGAGCCTCTCAAGCCCTCACTCAAAGAAAGTTTCATGAATGAATGAATGAATTAAAAAATTGTATGCATTGAAAAAGTGATCGCTGTAACATGTGATGCCCCTTTCTCTCCTGGTTCAGACAAGTGATAGCGCATTGAAAAAAAAGTTATAAGTATGAAATTGCTTTAAACAAAAACAATTGGTAAAATATTTCTTACAGCGAAGATTTATTATTAGTCTAGATCTGTTACAAATATAATTGCATGACTGATCCAAAATAATTGATACAATTACATTTCATATAAGCTTTGTTTTTTAAAAGAAAATGATTTTTTATGTTTCTCTTACTTATCTTTGAAATGAGTACATTTAAAACTGTGAATCTTACTTGATCCTTGTCTACAGGGGCGTTGAACCAACTGAAACTGACCCATTTCTCCAATTAGAACATATAGAAACTAGAATCCAAAATGCGCAAGACGTGATCAAATACATCAGGGATGAGACAATGAAACAGCATTTAAACTTTAGACGTAGACACAGAGAACAGGAAGGTGAAACAGCCAAATCTGAATCGTTCAGTTCCACCAGTGTGGAAACATTTCTGACAGAGTATAATGACAATAAGACGCTAGCTGGACAAGGCAACTATAACATCAACAACTATAACATCAACAACTTGGCCATCAGAAGGAATCAAGGACAAGAGAAACAGAAAAACGCAAAGTTCGGACAGAATCAGAAGAGTAGTCGGACGTTCCTGAAAGGAAGTTGTGTCGTACGTCACAAGATACGTGACCAAGACAAAAAGCTTCTAGAGAACATTTCCAATCCTACAAAAGTGACTAAGTTTCAGAAGCTGCCTTGTATCGGAACAAACCATTGGGAAAACAGTCAATCGAATAGACATAGACATAATGATAGAGAACTTCAGGGAAATGTGAACATTTCAACTAATCGTCAACTGTACACAATTTTAAGTCAAACAGATTGGTCTAAACACTCAAAACAGTCAACTCCTACTCAACGAAACATGGAAACCAAACTCTGTCTAGATAATGTTCGCACTAATAATATGTCAATGCCTTTATGTTGGGAGGCTAAAGCTCATCCTACAGTGAACCCCAAAAGTAGTGACAATGACTTTGGATTTCACGTGCAAGCTATACCACGTGATGGAGGTAACAAGATGTTCAAAGTGAAGACTAAGGTCCAGTAGCAGAATTGACTAAGAAAGATTTAAAGACACCCGGAAAGAAGGTTTGTGCTGCAATGTATAGGACTACAGTCTTCAAACATTTTAACTTATGTCCTAGATCTGTCAATGAATTTGAGATTATTTAATTGAAAACACAATATTTTATATATATTAGAGGTGTGTGTTTGAATTTGATAGTGTACGCATACTAATTAAATAATCATTTGTCAATAATAAATCATATACATTTGAAATGAATGATAATGCTGTAATAAACAAAAACATTGATATCAAAAAGTTTTGCTCGCAATAAAATTTCGGTTTGATTATACGATATATACAATCTATATTATTCTCTTGAAACTTGAAATACACTATTTATTACAATATATTTATTACTTTATTTTCTTCAACTGAGTCGCCTGAGATTGACTGTAGAACTAAAGATTGGACGAATTATCCTTTGTGCCTTTTAAGATGTGAATAGTTAAGCCCTAGATCTAAGAAGTTTGATAACTATTTTACTTCACATTTATAGTAGAGGTACCACTCACTCACTGACCTATATATAGACAGATCTCTTCAGCTATCAAACGGATTCGCAACAAATTTCGTACACATGTTTCTTTGATCTCAATCTACTTGAAAAGACACGGTTTGGACAGATTCACAGCTTGAACATCGCAAGTAATGAACATGTTCCACGACAATTCGTTCATGACATTTCGTTCACCCGAAAATTAGTTCACAGGGCTATTCAATCACCCGACATATCGGCTAGTATATATATAGGCCTATATATATATATATATATATATATATATATTTCAAATTAGAACATGCATCTTGATACATCAATGTGTATCAAGGAAATCAAGAAAAATATATTTTACTTAGGAAAAAATAGACAATATCTCCATTATACAAGCTATAGAACGAAAGAATCCTGGTTAATTAGATTTTATAACATTCAAATGAGAGACCCTTTAGATCTAGACCATAGATAAAAAATATATTTTCTGTCTCTGATCTAGACATGGAAGACAATACGCAAAAAGTTCCTAAGCATTAAGTTATTAAATTCTTTAATAAATGCGGAAATACCTAAAGACACTTATACATATAAATATTTTCTAGTTCTCTGGCCAAAATTTAAATGTAAAAAAATTCATATAGGTGAAATTAGAGCATTAGGTTCCATGAAGATATGAGCTGAATAGAGGTATTTTACAGAGTAATAGGGGTTCTCATATTCCAATGTCTCAAAGAGTATTTTCAGTCTTCATATCTCAATGTATCAGAGGTTCACATAATTTGTCCGCAATGAGAAAAAAATTCTGAAAACGATCTGCTCTTGTAATGGAAATCCCAAGAAATTATCTCATTAGACTGCTACACAAAACTATGCCATTTGGATAATATTGATATAATATTACAAAACAAAACAAAAACAATGATGATATAACACTGTTCTTTTAGTCATGTCATTATAATTGAAATGAAATATCAAATGGCTCACTCTCGATGTGAGGAGAACACGCAATGTTATTAAAAACTGGCCAACATGTCAAGAAGTAATCAATACCCACACAAAGAAAGAGATTAGACAGGGCAAAGTTTTAAAGGTACTACTACAAAGTTAGTTAATTTAGGGTCTACTAGAAGGTCAGTTTATTTAGGTACTACTAGAAGTTCAGTTTAATTAGATACTATTACAAAGTCATTTTATTAAGGCACTAGTACAAAGTCAATTTATTAAGGTACTACAACAAAGTCAATTTATTTAGGCACTACTAGAAGTTCAGTTTATTTAGGTACTATTACAAAGTCATTTTCCTTGTTTGAGACCCGATCTGTCCAGATCCTACGACACCTATACAGTCAGTTTAGATGCAGCATTCAACACAAGAAGGAACAACAAAATTTTTGAGCATCGAGACAGGGGTGCATCTTATATCCCTTCCTTTTTTCCCCTATCTATTGACTGCCTTTGGTATTCCATGTTGTGAACCAGTGATGCCTAAACTACAGCCCGCGGGCCACATCCGGCCCTCGGCGTGGTTCTATCCGGCCCGCCGAAACGTCGGCACAAAGTGTAGAAAATCCATTGTCCAAAAAAAAAAGTTAAAAAATATCTTTCCCTATTTTAGGCTAGATGGATTGGTACCGAAAATACTAACGATGGTAAACCAATATATTTGTTTTATAAAGAAAGAGTGACTACCTTTATAAAGAAAGAGTGACTACCTTTAAATAACATAGCATTCAACAGCTTTACAAAATCAAATACATACATAAGGCGACATTCTTGGTTTGAAACGCGATAGTTAAATTACACCTAGAGAGGATGATTGATGAGAATATTAACCTAAAATGAGAAGGAAATGAGTTGGCTGTATGTCTATTTTCTGCTGCCGCTGTCGAGTCTACCAACATATCAAAATTTTGAGCGGTATCAAAATGTTGGTATTCATTTGCGATAAAAACAACAGTTTTGAAATCAGAAAAGTAGAATCTATTTGGAGCATGCATCCGATCGCCAGTGGAGAAATTAGTGGAAGTGACTACAGATGGTGCCATAACTGTGGTTGACAGCAGCCGGATATTTAAAAGATTTAAACTTCTCATGAATTAATGTAAATTGTAAATATTAGATTCACGGGTTTCTAATAAAAATTGGTTTATTGTATAATTCCTTTTTTTTTCTTTTTCGTCATGTGGCCCGTGACTCGAGTGTCGGATATTAAAATGGCCCGCCGTCCGAGTGAGGTTGAGCATCAAATCCGAATGACAGACTTGGACTTTGCTGATGACGTTGCACTACTAGGGGCTAGAAATAAATATATTCAAGAAATGACGGAGAGCTTAGATAGAGAGGCACCCAAAGTTGGCCTCCGCATAAACTTGGATAAGAGTAAAATTGTACGGGTGTCCCCGTCAGACTTGGCAAGTCAAAGCTTCACGTACCTTGGCAGCATCATAACAAATAATGGGGAT
Source organism: Biomphalaria straminea (assembly GCA_021533235.1). Classification (NCBI taxonomy): domain Eukaryota; kingdom Metazoa; phylum Mollusca; class Gastropoda; family Planorbidae; genus Biomphalaria; species Biomphalaria straminea. The sequence goes on from JADKLZ010008048.1 coordinate 10,678, forward strand.
GCCTACCATGGTGTAGCGGGTAAAATAGGAAAGGCATGGAGCATTCTCCAAAGGCTGCAGCCTATTTGGACAAGCCAAGCCATTGGACTCGATACAAAAATACACCTTCTCAACACAATTGTCATTCCAACTGCAACATTGGCATGTGAGAAATGGAAGTCATCTGTCAAAATTGAGAAAAGACTAAATGTGGCTCAACAAATATGGCTGAGACGGATTTTAGGAATCAGTTACACAGATCGGGTCTAAGGTACTACTACAAAGTCAATTTATTTAGGTACTACCATAAAGTCAATTTATTAGGGTACTACTAGATCAGTTTATTAAGGTACTACAACAAAGCCGATTTTTAAGGTACTACTACAAAATCAATATATTAAGGTACTACTAGAAAATCAATATATTAAGGTACTACTAGAAAATCAATATATTAAGGTACTACTACAAAATCAATATATTAAGACTACTAGAAACTCAATTTATTAAGGTACTACTTGAAAATCAATATATTAAGGTACTACTAGAAAATCAATTTATTAAGGCACTACTAGAAAATCAAACTATTAAGGCACTACTAGAAA
>JADKLZ010008049.1:0-11265 GCA_021533235.1 Biomphalaria straminea
GCTTCATCAGACATGATTAGTTCATCCAAAACAAAATTGGTGGAAGTTGCTGTATTTCAAGATTTTCACGTCTCCTTTCATCCGTACAGCTTTAGGTCTTCCAGAACGCGGCAGATCAATTACAGCTCATTGATCTTCAAATCTTTTAACCATGCTCTTAATTGCATTCCTAATAGGAGCATCTCTCACATTGAAATGCATTCGACTACAGCCTAGAGCGATGGATGCACGGGCCATACAATAAACACTGTTACCCAGGCATGACTACCACAGAGTCCAAGCATGCATCCCTAAACAAAATAAAGGAGCAATCCTTAACAACGTTATTCACTATGTCACAATATAACGATTCGAGCTCTACGGCATTCAGCAGACCGTAAACTAAACCAACTTACCCAATACTGGGGAAAACAAACACCAAATACCTAGCACCATCAACAAAGAAGCCGCCATCGACCCACTCACACAAAGACAACCAAAAATGACAACAAAGTGCACCTTAGGAACAGATACTCGCAAAAACTTATGGTGCAATGAAAGGAATACTAATCAAGATGTGCATAACAAGCTGTGCACGACACCTTCGTATTGCCTTTCATTTCCTAACCATGGCCACCGCTTCACATATATTTCGTTAAGTCAATAGATCTTTCAATGTAGTAGAAATTCCTGCATCAGGTAACTGTTTATTGTTATCTATAGCATATTTCTGGAAAAAATGTCATCGACGAAACTGTTTCTCTCGAACTTCGCAAGATTGCTTCAAGCTTTGTTTGTGAACATCTATCTACATAAATTAAATTCTCTTCATGTCTCAAGAGTTTGGACAAGAGTCTGCATGTTACCCTACGAAAAAAAAAAGAGGGAGAGAAGAACAAGTAGTATTCACCCGTCACAAAATAGCAGGCTTAACCATTGTGACCAAGAAGCCATGGAAAGAACTTTTTTTTAAATTTCTACCTAGGTAGAAATCTCTGTATTTACCTAGATATTTACCTATCCCTTAGTCTGTGAACCGTTGGGGCACCAAGCAAGACCGTTTTTTTCCATTCCTCTCTGTCCTTTGCCTTGTTTAGAACCTCTTTCCGTGGCAGGCCTGTCAATTCTTTTATGTTGTCCTTCCACCGCTTTCTCTGTCTGCCTCTTCTTCTTTTTCCTGGTACTGTTCCCTGTAGGAAGGTTTTTGCGAGCCCCGAAGATCTTGTAATATGACCATAGATGTTAAGCTTGCGCTTTTCACGGTAGTTAGCAGGTAATCATGGGGTCCGATCGCTGCAGTGACCCTGTCTCTAATCTTCGTTTGTGATGCGGTCTTTGAATGTGATGCCTAGGATCCTTCTGTAGCATCTCATTTCCATTGCTAGGATGCTCCTCTCTAGTGACCAGTGATCGCATCAGTCTGATTTTGGTGCCGAGGGCTAAGACTTTGTCTTTCCATATTAATTTAAGTTTTAAAAGGGCTGCTGTGGACTGTGATTTTCGGGCCAGTAGTTCAAGTTTTGTTCCCTCATCCGAGACAATAGCTCCGATGTATTTGAAGTTGTTAACGCTAGTTAGCTTTTCACCTCCAATGCTGATGTCCCTTATAAAGCCATGTTGGTTTTGAACCAGTCCCCAATTTTGTTGTTGAAGTATACCGCACTGGTGGCATCATTGTATAGGTTCTGAATAATTCTGATTATGTTCTTGTTAATGTTGTATTTTTCCATTGTCGCCGAGAGTGCCCCGTGTCATACTCGATCGAAAGCTTTCTTGAAATCAATAAAGACATGGAAAAGATTCTCTTGGTGCTGAAGATATTTTTCACAGAGTATTCTGAGGTTTAGGATTTGCTCTGTTGTGTTGCGACCTTGTCTGAAACCCGCCTGTTCACTAAATAGCAGGGCCGGACTTAACCGTTGTTACCAAGAAGTTATGGAAATAACTTTTTTTTATTTCTACGCTATGTAGAAATCTTCTCTGTATTTACCCGTCACTAAATAGCAGGGCCAGACTCGACCGTTTCTTACACCGATTTCACAACTTCGGGTATTGGATAATGGATAATTGGATTGGCGTTTTCCATTTTGAATGACACCCCAAAATGATAATTTTTATGTATATTATTTCCGGAGATTTTCTTTTTTTTAGTTTTCTAAAGATTTTAATAATTTCAAGAGATTTCCAGGAATTTTTCGTATATTTTGCAATTTCAGGAGATTTCCAGGAGCTCATGGTAAATCAAGAGGCCGCGGGAAATCTGTTATAAGTTATAAAATGGTTTAGTATAATAATTTACACACCTAAAATTAGCACGGGTCCTATGAAAGTGCTGGACCCACAGCGGTCGCATAGGTTGCAGTGGCCTAAGGCCGGCCCTGCAAAATAGCGGCTTATGCTACGCCGCTGGTCGACTAGTATAGTATAATATTGTTAAGAGTTTCATTGAATTGCCACTAGATACAACGTATTCCAATGTTCTACTTTGAAAGACGGCATTTTCAGTTAAGGTTATGAAACCAAGTCGGCTTCACGAACATATAGCAATATCCAACAATAAGTTAAGAATATTCATAAACAAGTATACAAATCTACAATTCAAACAATATTAAAACAAAAGAAAAAAAACAGCATAGCAGGATATGTTCTAGCGGCCTTTTAGGAAAATGCATAGCTTTATTTCATGATATTGTTAGAAAATTGATTAAGGGCAGGCTAAACAACCAAATTTAAATATCAATAACTAAAATAAATATAAATTGAAAACATATTTTACAAAAAGACTATTTTTTTGTTAGTGATGAATTATTATTTCAAAATCGTCTAGTTTTGTAGCTTATGACGACATACAGGGAATCATCAGTGGTTGGGCGCTACAATGGCTTCATTATTAATACATCTCTCTCTCTCTATGGCCACCGTCAGTCGCGAAGCGACTATGGATCATCTCATTTCCATGAGATGAATGCCTGGGCATAAGCTGTGGTCGGAACGATGTCGCCCACACATCAGTTCCCCCCTCTCCACGCAGCTGATGTGTTCTTACTATTAATACATAATAAAGAACAAATCTATCTACTCTTCACCTTGTGAGAAATGATACAAAGGCAAAATCTTAATGAATGTTTAGCCCGCAATTTCATTTTTAATTGAATCTAATTCTAATAATTGTAAATAAAATACAAACCCGTGCCTAAAATAAGAGCTTCTTTCAACAGTTTTGTGAAACAAATGATGAGAAAGATTTTAAACTCTTGTTGTAAACTGATGTTTGCTGGATTTCGAAAGGGTTTTGTTATTGCTCGTTTTGTTAAGCTCTTAAATACATTTTTTTAGAAACAGGGAGATTTAACGGTTGGCGATGACTTAAAGCAGGCTAAAAAAATAATTGTTTTACATGGTAGACATCTAAATGAATGACCCCCGACTGCAAAGAAAAACATTGACTTTCATTCATATCGAGATATTAAATCTCACTTTTTTTTTGTGACAAATGAATTGTTTCCTGAGGACAACGACATCTATGCAATTCACATAACCATGCTCTATGAAGGAAGTACAGTTCGCTTCTTCATGGGCGCCTTTGATGCAATCTGTTTCCATAAAAATCTGACATTGGTAATATCTGAAGCCTCATCCCATCTGCTCTGAGGATCTCAATGATATTGTGGCGCCAAGTTGTACTTAGATGTGCAACTCTTATCATTTTGTCGTAGAACATATCCAACAAACCTCTTGCGACGCTCTGTCACAACCTTACTAAGGGGTCGACTCCCAGTTCGGCATAGGATTTCTTTGATCTAGACCCGATCTCTATAACTGACTCCTAAAATCCGTCTCAGCCATCTTTTTGCGCCACATTTAGTCTTTTTCAATTTCGGCAGATGGCTATTCACTGCACTTTAGCCCAGCCACTGGTAGATATTAGTAACCTCTCTTGGCTACGCTCATAGCATTTTGAGTGTGTTTTATTGCCATTTTTATACATTGAAGGGGTATTTTTTTATCTTGAAGGGGCTTTGAACGCAAAAACCCCTTTTGCTACGCTCTTAGAATTTTGAGTAGTTTGCTTTTTTTTTTAATATTGAGGGGCTATTTTGTTTGGCTGAAAGGGAGTTTAAACAAAAAACCTTTGGCTACGCTCATTTTTATGTGTGACATTTGCTTTGTTTTATATTGAAGAGACATTTTTTTGGCTTCTAACCCCACTGAAAGGAGGTTTAAACTCAAAGCTCTTTAGCTACGCTCATAGATTGTGGTGACTGATGAATGGATAGTCTTATAATAAAGAGGAGTTTTTATCGTTAATTTCGGAAAGGTTTTAAAAATCAAAATCTTCCTTAGGTATGCTCTTGGAATATAGAGATTGTCGTTTGCATTATTTTTGTTTTTTTTTTATGCATAGCAACCTGGTGGGAATTTTAAACTCAAAACCCCATTGGCTGTGCTGCGGCAAGTGATGGTTTAGTATTAAAATATCCCCTAAAATAAAAAAAAAATCAAAGTAAAAAATCAGTCTCTAAACTCCACCCCGCCCCCGGGGGGAGGGTTTTAAGCCCCACACTCTGACTATGCTCATGATACCAACCAATGGTGTATACAATGAGCATACACTTCTGGGAAATGTATGATTTCCAAACATATTTTACTGTAATTTGTAAAAAAAAAAAATCTGACTATTGTGTTGGATGTTTTGATGTGATGATTTTAATACATGTAGATGTGCTGAAATAATTTGATCCAGTTTTCAAAAAACAAAACAAACTGGAAACTCTTGTCATTTAAATTTCTACCATTGAATACTCCATAAAATCGATTTTCTTTATTAAAGAATAATTTGGGTTTGTTTAGTTAATAGTTTTCATAAAAGTAACTCTGAGAAGTAAACCATTGAGTGCTATACTCTGTTGAAAGATCTTGCAGTAAGTTTTATGTAAGATTTCACATATATATATATTATATGTTTTGTAAAGATCACTTACATGGAATATGAATTGAATGAAAAGATGGATCAATCTACTAATACGGAGATGGACATTTACAGGGTCAAAAATTCTATCCACAGATCATACGTAGCTCTCATGAACTACAGGTAGACCTATCAAACTAAAGATATATTTTAAATAACATTGACATATAGCATAATTTCCAGATATCTATTGAAGTAGTATTCACAGCCTAACCTTATAGAAAAGCCTTTTCCCACCATTTTAAAACAAACTTTGTCGCAAATCTTTGTTGATATCTTTCTGAGTTATTTGTAACTATATTATTTGTACAAAGCTTCTATCAACTCACTCTGGTACACATTCGTACGTGTTATTTCTCCCTCACCAAATCTCGAATCAAGTTAACATTTGATACTTCTATTTCTTTACCTGAAAAAACGACAATCACGTTCAAATGTGATACTATTATTTCTTTACCTGACAAAAGGAGAATCAAGTTCAAATTTGATACTTTTATTTCTTTACCTGACAAAACGAATATCAAGTTCAAATGTGATACTTTTATTTCTTTACCTGACAAAACGAGAATCAAGTTCAAATGTGATGCTATTATTTCTTTACCTGACAAAACGAGAATCAAGTTCAAATTTGATACTTCTATTTCTTTACCTGACAAAACGAGAATCAAGTTAAAATGTGATACTATTATTTCTTTACCTGACAAAACGAGAATCAAGTTAAAATGTGATACTATTATTTTTTTACCTGACAAAACGAGAATCAAGTTCAAATTTGATACTATTATTTCTTTACCTGACAAAACGAGAATCAAATTAAAATGTGATACTATTATTTCTTTACCTGACAAAACGAGAATCAAGTTAAAATGTGATACTATTATTTCTTTACCTGACAAAACGAGAATCAAGTTAACATTTGATAATATTATTTCTTTATCTGACAAAACGAGAATCAAGTTTAAATTTGATACTATTATTTCTTTACCTGACAAAACGAGAATCTAGTTCAAATTTGATATTACTATTTCTTTACCTGACAAAACGAGAATTAATAAAGAAAAAATAACTAGCTAATCAATTAGCTATTGATAATTTTTTTTGTATCAAACTAGGGACAGAAATCGAACAGATGTCGTGGTATAAGTTCAATTAGCCCCCCTCAGAAAATTCTTTTTTATGCTTGCTGGTTTCCGTCTCGACGGGTCTGGGAGACCGAAGGTTCTCGACCTGTGTGAAGACTTTAATGTACTACGCAAGACAGCAGGGTTTCTGACCAGTACTTTTGCAAGAGAGAATTTGAGCCTCTCAAGCCCTCACTCAAAGAAAGTTTCATGAATGAATGAATGAATTAAAAAATTGTATGCATTGAAAAAGTGATCGCTTTAACATGTGATGCCCCTTTCTCTCCTGGTTCAGACAAGTGATAGCGCATTGAAAAAAAAGTTATAAGTATGAAATTGCTTTAAACAAAAACAATTGGTAAAATATTTCTTACAGCGAAGATTTATTATTAGTCTAGATCTGTTACAAATATAATTGCATGACGGATCCAAAATAATTGATACAATTACATTTCATATAAGCTTTGTTTTTTAAAAGAAAATGATTTTTTATGTTTCTCTTACTTATCTTTGAAATGAGTACATTTAAAACTGTGAATCTTACTTGATCCTTGTCTACAGGGGCGTTGAACCAACTGAAACTGACCCATTTCTCCAATTAGAACATATAGAAACTAGAATCCAAAATGCGCAAGACGTGATCAAATACATCAGGGATGAGACAATGAAACAGCATTTAAACTTTAGACGTAGACACAGAGAACAGGAAGGTGAAACAGCCAAATCTGAATCGTTCAGTTCCACCAGTGTGGAAACATTTCTGACAGAGTATAATGACAATAAGACGCTAGCTGGACAAGGCAACTATAACATCAACAACTATAACATCAACAACTTGGCCATCAGAAGGAATCAAGGACAAGAGAAACAGAAAAACGCAAAGTTCGGACAGAATCAGAAGAGTAGTCGGACGTTCCTGAAAGGAAGTTGTGTCGTACGTCACAAGATACGTGACCAAGACAAAAAGCTGCTAGAGAACATTTCCAATCCTACAAAAGTGACTAAGTTTCAGAAGCTGCCTTGTATCGGAACAAACCATTGGGAAAACAGTCAATCGAATAGACATAGACATAATGATAGAGAACTTCAGGGAAATGTGAACATTTCAACTAATCGTCAACTGTACACAATTTTAAGTCAAACAGATTGGTCTAAACACTCAAAACAGTCAACTTCTACTCAACGAAACATGGAAACCAAACTCTGTCTAGATAATGTTCGCACTAATAATATGTCAATGCCTTTATGTTGGGAGGCTAAAGCTCATCCTACAGTGAACCCCAAAAGTAGTGACAATGACTTTGGATTTCACGTGCAAGCTATACCACGTGATGGAGGTAACAAGATGTTCAAAGTGAAGACAAAGGTCCAGTAGCAGAATTGACTAAGAAAGATTTAAAGACACCCGGAAAGAAGGTTTGTGCTGCAATGTATAGGACTACAGTCTTCAAACATTTTAACTTATGTCCTAGATCTGTCAATGAATATGAAATTATTTAATTGAAAACACAATATTTTATATATATTAGAGGTGTGTGTTTGAATTTGATAGTGTACGCATACTAATTAAATAATCATTTGTCAATAATAAATCATATACATTTGAAATGAATGATAATGCTGTAATAAACAAAAACATTGATATCAAAAAGTTTTGCTCGCAATAAAATTTCGGTTTGATTATACGATATATACAATCTATATTATTCTCTTGAAACTTGAAATACACTATTTATTACAATATATTTATTACTTTATTTTCTTCAACTGAGTCGCCTGAGATTGACTGTAGAACTAAAGATTGGACGAATTATCCTTTGTGCCTTTTAAGATGTGAATAGTTAAGCCCTAGATCTAAGAAGTTTGATAACTATTTTACTTCACATTTATAGAAGAGGTACCACTCACTCACTGATCTATATATAGACAGATCTCTTCAGCTATCAAACGGATTCGCAACAAATTTCGTACACATGTTTCTTTGATCTCAATCTACTTGAAAAGACACGGTTTGGACAGATTCACAGCTTGAACATCGCAAGTAATGAACATGTTCCACGACAATTCGTTCATGACATTTCGTTCACCCGAAAATTAGTTCACAGGGCTATTCAATCACCCGACATATCGGCTAGTATATATATAGGCCTATATATATATATATATATATATATATATATTTCAAATTAGAACATGCATCTTGATACATCAATGTGTATCAAGGAAATCAAGAAAAATATATTTTACTTAGGAAAAAATAGACAATATCTCCATTATACAAGCTATAGAACGAAAGAATCCTGGTTAATTAGATTTTATAACATTCAAATGAGAGACCCTTTAGATCTAGAACATAGATAAAAAATATATTTTCTGTCTCTGATCTAGACATGGAAGACAATACGCAAAAAGTTCCTAAGCATTAAGTTATTAAATTCTTTAATAAATGCGGAAATACCTAAAGACACTTATACATATAAATATTTTCTAGTTCTCTGGCCAAAATTTAAATGTAAAAAAATTCATATAGGTGAAATTAGAGCATTAGGTTCCATGAAGATATGAGCTGAATAGAGGTATTTTACAGAGTATCAGGGGTTCTCATATTCCAATGTCTCAAAGAGTATTTTCAGTCTTCATATCTCAATGTATCAGAGGTTCACATAATTTGTCCGCAATGAAAAAAAAATTCTGAAAACGATCTGCTCTTGTAATGGAAATCCCAAGAATGTATCTCATTAGACTGCTACACAAAACTATGCTATTTGGATAATATTGATATAATATTACAAAACAAAACAAAAACAATGATGATATAACACTGTTCTTTTAGTCATGTCATTATAATTGAAATGAAATATCAAATAGCTCACTCCGGATGTGAGGAGAACACGCAATGTTATTAAAAACTGGCCAACAAGTCAAGAAGTAATCAATACCCACACAAAGAAAGAGATTAGACAGGGCAAAGTTTTAAAGGTACTACTACAAAGTTAGTTAATTTAGGGTCTACTAGAAGGTCAGTTTATTTAGGTACTACAACAAAGTCAATTTATTTAGGTACTACTAGAAGTTCAGTTTAATTAGATACTATTACAAAGTCATTTTATTAAGGCACTAGTACAAAGTCAATTTATTAAGGTACTACAACAAAGTCAATTTATTTAGGCACTACTAGAAGTTCAGTTTATTTAGGTACTATTACAAAGTCATTTTCCTTGTTTGAGACCCGATCTGTCCAGATCCTACGACACCTATACAGTCAGTTTAGTTGCAGCATTCAACACAAGAAGGAACAACAAAATTTTTGAGCATCGAGACAGGGGTTATCTTATATCCCTTCCTTTTTTCCCCTATCTATTGACTGCCTTTGGTATTCCATGTTGTGAACCAGTGATGCCCAAACTACAGCCCGCGGGCCACATCCGGCCCTCGGCGTGGTTCTATCCGGCCCGCCGAAACGTCGGCACAAAGTGTAGAAAATCCATTGTCCAAAAAAAAAAGTTAAAAAATATCTTTCCCTATTTTAGGCTAGATGGATTGGTACCGAAAATACTAACGATGGTAAACCAATATATTTGTTTTATAAAGAAAGAGTGGCTACCTTTAAATAACATAGCATTCAACAGCTTTACAAAATCAAATACATACATAAGGCGACATTCTTGGTTTGAAACGCGATAGTTAAATTACACCTAGAGAGGATGATTGATGAGAATATTAACCTAAAATGAGAAGGAAATGAGTTGGCTGTATGCCTATTGTCTGCTGCCGCTGTCGAGTCTACCAACATATCAAAATTTTGAGCGGTATCAAAATGTTGGTATTCATTTGCGATAAAAACAACAGTTTTGAAATCAGAAAAGTAGAATCTATTTGGAGCATGCATCCGATCGCCAGTGGAGAAATTAGTGGAAGTGACTACTGATGGTGCCATAACTGTGGTTGACAGCAGCCGGATATTTAAAAGATTTAAACTTCTCATGAATTAATGTAAATTGTAAATATTAGATTCACGGGTTTCTAATAAAAATTGGTTTATTGTATAATTCCTTTTTTTTTTCTTTTTCGTCATGTGGCCCGTGACTCGAGTGTCGGATATTAAAATGGCCCGCCGTCCGAGTGAGGTTGAGCATCACTGGTGTGAACAAATCCGAATGACAGACTTGGACTTTGCTGATGACGTTGCACTGCTAGGGGCTAGAAATAAATGTATTCAAGAAATGACGGAGAGCTTAGATAGAGAGGCACCCAAAGTTGGCCTCCGCATAAACTTGGATAAGACTAAAATTGTACGGGTGTCCCCGTCAGACTTGGCAAGTCAAAGCTTCACGTACCTTGGCAGCATCATAACAAATAATGGGGATGCCTACCATGGTGTAGCGGGTAAAATAGGAAAGGCATGGAGCATTCTCCAAAGGCTGCAGCCTATTTGGACAAGCCAAGCCATTGGACTCGATACAAAAATACACCTTCTCAACACAATTGTCATTCCAACTGCAACATTGGCATGTGAGAAATGGAAGTCATCTGTCAAAATTGAGAAAAGACTAAATGTGGCTCAACAAATATGGCTGAGACGGATTTTAGGAATCAGTTACACAGATCGGGTCTAAGGTACTACTACAAAGTCAATTTATTTAGGTACTACCACAAAGTCAATTTATTAGGGTACTACTAGAAGATCAGTTTATTAATGTACTACAACAAAGTCAATTTATTAGGGTACTACTAGAAGATCAGTTTATTAAGGTACTACAACAAAGCCCATTTTTAAGGTACTACTAGAAAATCAATATATTAAGGTACTACTAGAAAATCAATATATTAAGGTACTACTACAAAATCAATATATTAAGGTACTACTAGAAAATCAATATATTAAGGTACTACTAGAAAATCAATATATTAAGGTACTACTACAAAATCAATATATTAAGGTACTACTACAAAATCAATATATTAAGGTACTACTAGAAAATCAATATATTAAGGTACTACTACAAAATCAATATATTAAGGTACTACTACAAAATCAATATATTAAGGTACTACTACAAAATCAATATATTAAGGTACTACTAGAAAATCAATTTATTAAGGCACTACTAGAAAATCAATTTATTAAGGCACTACTAGAAAATCAATTTATTAAGGCACTACTAGAAAATCAAACTATTAAGGCACTACTAGAAA
>JADKLZ010008050.1:0-12909 GCA_021533235.1 Biomphalaria straminea
ACCTTCTTTAGATAACAAACTGACCTTCTTTAGATAACAAACTGACCCTCTTTAGGTAACAAACTGACCTGTTTTGAAAATAACCAAATAATGTTTACAATTTCTACTTTTAGCTTTCTTTCTCGTCATGGCCTTAAAAGTGAAGAGAGATCTCTAGAACTGTGCATGTCACTGTGACATTATCATTAGGACTCCCTGCAGTAACAAAATAATTTAAAAAAAGACTGAGAAATGATTGATCACCATCAGCTTGAATAGTAGAAATTGTTTTTAATATTGAAACCATTTACATTACTTGTTTTTACGTTACTTGTTCTTTTAATTAATCGTACACTATTTTTTTAATGACTTAAAACTTGTGTTTAACAGGTGTACATGAGATCAAAGTGTACGAAGGATTAGAAGGTCATCTACGCAAACATTACAAAGATTGTACAAAGAATCAGCCATGAAGACTTTATACCTGTCTACAATTTTAAGTTGTCACACCTGAAGCTCTGCAGGATGAACTTCTTTTTAACTTCATCAACGTTACAGCTTTAAGATGGCCAGTCCAAACAGGCCCCAGTTCTGGCCCAGGGGAGACAGACCATTTCCGCCGTATGATTTGAGAGGTAGTGAAAAGTTCATGTCCGGCATCGGGGGAGTCTGGGGTGTTAAGGAGGTCTTCAATTGCGTCGACCAGTTCGGGGTCCCGAGCGTGGTTTACTGCTGATGTAAGTAGTGCAAATGTAATGCATGGGGCGGCAGTTTGTGGTGAGAAGTTTATATCGAGACAGTCACACACGTTATCATTGACAACATAGAGGCAAGGTCTACGTCGGTTCGTCTGTTTTTTACCAGTCCACTGTGCTTCTCGACCAGGGCAGATTTGTGGGGGTCAACGTAGACAGAGACTTACTTAGGTCCTCCCACGCCGTTCGGCGCATTGGGTGGCAAGCTGTCTCCATAAAGATCTGTCATTGGCAATGTCTGAAGCCTCCTCCCACCTGGTGCCCACTGATCTTAGGTCCTCTATTAAGGTATGACGCCAATTATACGAGGACGTCCCTGTTTGCGCTTTCGTCGTATTGGGCTCCATGTCATCGCAATTCTTGGTATGCGTAGTTAATTTTGTCGTACAACATGTCCCGCAAACCTCATGCGACGCTCTGTCACAATATCACTAAGTGTTCGACTCCCAGTTCGGCATAGCAGTCTCTTCTCAATTTGGACAGATGACTTTCATGTCTCACATGCATATGTTACAGTTGGAATGGCGATTGTGTTGAGAAGGTGTATTTTTGTATTGATGGCTTAGCTTGTCCAAATAGGCTGCATCCTTTGGAAAATGCTCTCTGCCTTTCCTATTCAACACCATGGTAGGCATCCCCATTATTTGTTATGATGCTGCCAAGGTACGTGAACTTGTCCAGCTCTTCAAGCTTTCACTCGCCAAGTCTGTCTGGGGCACCCTTTGCCTTATATCCCACTCGCAAAATTTGTGTCTTATCCAAGTATATGCGTAGGCCAATTTTAGGTGCCTCTCTATCTAAGCTCTCCGTCATTTCTTGTATGCATTTATTTATAGCCCCGAGTAGTGCAACGTCATCGGCGAAGTACAAGTCCGTCATTCGGTTTTGTTCACACCATGGAATACCAAAAGGCAGTCTGGTTCATTGCTCTCCTCATTATGTAGTCGAAGGCTAGGGGGCAAATAAAGGGAGATAAGATGCACCCCCTGTAGCCATGTGATTGTTGTCTATTAATTATTGCAAATAATAAATCTTCATCTACAGATTAATGATTACTTCTGATCATTAATACACCGCTGCCACCATGTTCATTAAGATCTAGGTTCACAATCAGCAATAAGCAAACAAATACCATTAACGTCATGGCGGAAACCATACTTTAGTATCTTGAACGAGTTCACCTTTGCACACCAAATCAACAGAGAAAAACAGTCAGACAGGTGCAACAAATTGGTTTGTGGTTATTCTAAAAGCAACAAATTAATCGTGAGATAGGCCTACTCAATGCCCAGACATTTTCTGAATCAATGTGCAATGTAGTAGTATTAGTGTCTGAGACTATCAACTGCATTGTAGCTAAAGCTCTCTAACATCGCCAATTAAAAGAAATTGAAAGAAAGATGAGTCTTTCTCATCATTTAGTTGAAGATTTCCAGCGCGTCGTTTCGGACTCTTTAGCTGGAACACCTTGCTCTTCCCACTCTTTGTGGTAAGATCCATTTTAACTGAATCTGAATTTCATAGTGTCCACTTTATACCGTTCCGCTTGTTATCTGCTGTGTCTCTCCTTGATCTGTGCATGGTCTCTCCTTGATCTGTTCATGGTCTCTAAATGATCTGTGCATGGTCTCTCCTTGATCTGTGCATGGTCTCTTCTTGATCTGTGCATGGTCTCTCCTTGATCTGTGCATGGTCTCTCCTTGATCTGTGCATGGTCTCTCCTCATCTGTGCATGGTCTCTCCTTGATCTGGGCATGGTCTCTCCTTGATCTGTGTATAGTCTCTCCTTGATCTGTGCATGGTCTCTCCTTGATCTGTGCATGGTCTCTCCTTGATCTGTGCATGGTCTCTTCTTGATCTGGACATGGTCTCTCCTTGATCTGTGCATGGTCTCTCCTTGATCTGGGCATGGTCTCTCCTTGATCTGTGAATGGCCTCTCCTTGATCTGGGCATGGTCTCTCCTTGATCTGTGCATGGTCTCTCCTTGATCTGGGCATGGTCTCTCCTTGATCTGGGCATGGTCTCTAAATGATCTGTGCATGGTCTCTCCTTGATCTGGGCATGGTCTCTCCTTGATCTGGGCATGGTCTCTCCTTGATCTGGGCATGGTCTCTCCTTTCTGAAATGAACAGCAGCGTTATCCCTCGATAATTGGAGAAGAAACTAAGATTGCCTTTATTGTGGAGTAGCCCTCCTTCTTGGAATCGTCCTTTGGCGGGATTAACAAATTAATTACCAATGAATAATGAAACATTTTTTAAAAAATTGATTCATTTTTTATTAGGTACAAAACTAATTGTGTACAGTTTCAACTTCCTCCGAGACTGTGTGAGATATAACGTGGACAAAACAGACAATCTTTTTGTCAAGAAATGAAAGCTTACCTAAGCGAAAGAATCGCACAAAATCTCACTACTGCAGGTTTTTGCTCCCTTTATCTATCTACAAGTAATTAATAAATTATAATTAATTGATATAATTGTCCAATTTTTCTTATTGATTAATGCATAGTCATTGACTTTAATTAATTACTAATGTAACATTTCAACCTGATACTAGAACGTGTACATAGGGGGAATAACTCCACTTATACAAACACATTTTTCAGCATTGTTGAATTTATTTCCCTATTTTATTTCTAAACAGAAAAATTAATTACCAATGACTAATAAACTAATTGGCGCCTGACCATCTCGCTTTAGATTTATTCATATCTAATAGAGGGCTTAAGATTCCAGGATCCTGCTTGTAAAGTTAGTTCTGCACCAGTATTTTAGATAGGGACCTTTAAAGATTATGACAAAAAACAACACAGAATAAATATAAACGCTGGTGTGCAATTCAGTGTTCCTTTCAGCTGATTTCGAACTGAACTCTGTTTCTCCCTGTTACTTCCCCTCGTTGATTTTAAACTTCAGGCTACTAGATTTGTTCCCATCAGATATTCTAAAGCACAGGAAGTCTGGAATAAAAGCTTTGTATCTTTAACGTGGTCTTATTTATTATATTATAACGCTTGCTATTATTTTCTTGTTTTTAAGGCTTCCTTCATAGGCAACTTCTTCGACTTTACGAACAGGGTTTATATCTTAAAGATGACCACAAAAGTTGTTTTGTAATTTTATGTCTATTTAAGAGGACTAAATTGAGCTACTCTCTCCCCAACAGTGTGTGGTTTTGAGCTTGCCTTTGGAGCCGTGATTTACCTTTGAGTAGTTTCAGATTTGCATCTCCGTATTTTGGTAATACCAGGCTGTGTGGTTAGTTGTTCATTTGTACAATAAATATTTTATTAACTTATAATCACATGATTTGTATATATTTTAAATGATTTGAGAACCCCTGTAACATGAAGTGACTTGTAGTCATTTTCACTATTCCGTGCTTTGAGACTCTGACTGAACAAGGGTCGGAATTAGTTAGTTAATGCAGAGCTCCAGCAGAGTAAGGATATATGTGATTTTACTCTGTTTTCTGTACTTTCTCAGGATTTATGTATGTATGGTTTACATGAACGTATATGAAGTTTGATACATCTTTTGTGGCAAGAGTTGCCAGTGAATTATTATTATATTATATTTTGTGAATAAAGGTATTGTCTGCTAGATTGAAATTCTTCGTCATTCTATATGTTTTGGTCACTCAGTATACTTAGTAAGCAAGCGCGACAACAAATAGAGCTCGAAGTTGGAGCAAGTCATTAACAGTACACACCTGCAAGGCCAGAAGAGGCCCTAATACACAAATCTACATTAGCATCAGTTACACGCAACTTCAATTTGACACTAAGTACTATAGTTACACACGGACAAATGTTCTGTTCATCTCTTTGGACGTAAAAGTTATTTTACTTCGTGAATGCAAAATGAGGATCAACTGTACTAAACAATTAGATCATTTATAAGACATCAATTAGGCCAGGTTGACATCTAACTTTATATTCACTTTTAACTATCCTATTTAGCAAGGACCTTGTCGCGCCAAAGATAAGAATTTAACACTAGTAATACTAGTACTAAGTATAGTAATAGTAAATAGTCTAGTAGATTTACTTCGATTTCTTAATAGATTTACACATGATCAAGATCTAGAATTGTAGAATCTAGATATATATAACTTTACAGACTTAGAGCCACTAATAATTGTAAACAAATCTAGACATTGGCACACCTGACACTATGAAATCTCTTAAATTAGCGCACAATGATGGTCATACAGACGTCTGCTATGATTCATCTGGCAGCTTCCTACTTACATGCGGCAGTGATGGTAAAGTTTGTATTTGGGAGGGCAAAGATGATACGGACACTTCATCTGTCAATCTTGGCGACAAAATATTTGCTATTGCTCTTCAGGGAGGAAGATTTTTTGCCGCTACAGAGGAAAATACAATCCGTATTCATACATTTCCTGATGGTGTGAGTGATGGAATGGTTACAAGATTCACTGCCCCTTGTCGACATTTTGTTGTTAGCGATGATGGATCCATGTTGGTTGCTGGTGCTGATGATTTCAAAATTAAAGTCATATCTATGGAAGAGAATGAGTGTATCTGCCTGTACTCAGAACATCAAGCACCAATCTTGAGTGTGTCCATTGATCCAACTAAAGAATTCATTGCTTCCTCCAGCTGCGATGGAACTGTCAAAGTTTGGCATGTCATTGATGGAACCACAGAAAAAACTCTGAATTTGTTAAGCAAATGTAGCGATCCAGGCCAAGCTAAATCATTGTGCAGACTGTGTTGGTCCACAGATGGTGAATTTCTGCTCATTCCCGTTGGCAATGAAATTCAGGTATATTTGAATTCATCCTGGGAGATTGTGAAAAAATTGAGCCATCCAAATATTACTGATACTATCAATGTGATGATAATGTGTCCAGATGGGAAGCACATAGCAGTGGGCTGCACCAATGGGGACATCGGTATATTTGAATGGCAGAGCGGCAAACTGATAGACAAACACAGCCATCCAAAACATCTGCCAATTACATCGTTAGCCTGGAATCCTAAAAGTTGGAGTGAGCTGGCATTCTGTGATAATATTGGTCAGCTTGGTTTTCTAGAACTTGTGATGGTGGATAAAAAAGAACAAGCTCCCAAGGTGACTAATGGGGCATCAATCTTTGACGATGCTGATGATGATGCCTTGATGACTGCAAGCGGACATGTGGCGCCAAGGGATGATATAGATAAATACTTAGAGGATGATGATAACAGTATTGACATTGGCAGCATCAAACGAAGCTTGAATCTTGATAATGAGGATGAGAATTCAGTGGCAGCAAGCAGAGATGGAGATGACATTAAAACTGCCCCCGTCCCTGCCCCAGTGTTTACCCTTCCTCCAGATTTATTTAAACCCACACCACCACAACCCCCATTTCAACCTGGATCAACACCAGAGCACCTGTCCAGTAGATTTATGATGTGGAACAAAGTTGGCATCATACGTCAGTATGTATCAGAGGAGGAGAATTCAATTGATATAGAGTTTCATGATACAACCACCCACCACGCCCTACACATAGACAACAAATCAGAGTATGTGCTGGCTGACCTTTCAACTCAAGCTGTACTGTTGGCATCAAAGGAAGAGGATGACACTTGCAGCAAGTTGTTCTGTATGCATTTTGGTTCCTGGGATACTCACAAAGAGTGGTCTTACACCATGCCTATGGGCGAGGAAATTAAGGCAATCACAGCAACAGACACATGGGTGGCTGTGGCCACAGAGTTGCGCAACATCAGAATATTTTCCATTGGTGGTCTTCAGCGCCAAGTGTTTACTATCCCTGGCAATGTGGTGGCTCTGGCTTCTCACGGAAACCAATTGGTGGTTGTGTATCACAAGGGCATGGGACTGCCTGGAGACCAGCATCTGGGAGTATCTCTCATTTGTGTTCATGGTCGGTCCAAGAAGATGATGATCAATGGAGATAGCCTCCCTTTATCTCCTAAATCTAAATTATCATGGATTGGTTTCTCAGAAGAAGGTTCAGTTTTTTACATGGATGTTGATGGAGTTGTCAGGATGTTGAATAAACAGTTTGGCTCTACATGGAGTCCAGTGGCTAATACCAAACAACATGTTAAAGGCAAGTCTGACCATTACTGGCTTGTTGGTGTTAGTGAGAGACTACAACAAATCAGGTGTGTTCCATGCAAAGGTTCCAGGTTCCCTGCCACATTACCTCGTCCAGCGCTTGCTGTTCTCCCATTCCAGTTACCTTTGTGTGAGCCTGAGTCTGAGAAAAGTCAATATGAAGAATCTTACCAGCGAAGCTACCTGTTTGCTAAAAGTTTGTCAGATTATGGCATGGACAGTGAAGATGTTAATAAACAGTATCGAGAATCTTTGATTAAGCTGTTTGCTTTTGCAGCCAAAGCCAGCAGAGATTTCCGAGCGCTGGAAGTGTGTGATATGATGGAGGATCAGAGTCTTCTACATCTGGCTGCAACCTACGCCACACGTCTGAAACGCATTCAGTTGGCTGAGCGTGTCAGTGAGATCATGCAGAGGAGGCAAGAGGAAGTTGAAGAAAATAAAGACGATGATGAAAGAAGTATTAATTTCTCACAAAGCTTAAGATCCAAGAGCACTGTCAACAGTGATGAAGAAAATGACAATGTAAATATGACAACAGAATATGATGAAAGTGCAACTCCTGATGTGAAAAGAATTCTAAATGGTCCAATGCTAAAAACACATGCAGAAAAAGAAAACCATAAAGTCCAAGAGAAGACAACACCAAGGTACAATCCTTTCAAGATTTCTAGATCTGATTCTTCAGAAAAAAGATCCAGTAAAGGGACACAAGTATTTGATAAGATTGAAAAAGTCACACCTAAATGTTCTGGCATCATTGCACCACTTCCTGTCTCTATTAAAAAGTCTACAAAAAAGCCATCAAGTGGGCAAGCTAAACTATCAATGTTTAATACCAAGACTGAAAAACTCTCAAGTAAAACTAATGAAGACAAAACTGTAAATGCCAAGAGCCAAAATTCAAATTCACAAGAAAATTCAGAAGGACCAGTTTCCAAAAAAAAAATCAGTGCATTTAGTTTATGGTTTGAAGAAGTGAAACCAGAACTTGAAGAAGAACAGCCAGATTTGTCACTAGAGGATGTGAGCCAACTGGCAACTGAAAGATTTAGAAATTTACCAAAGGAAGAAAGAGAGGTTTGGGTACAAAAAGCAAAGTCTTCCAGTGAATGTGGAAACGTCAAGAAGAGAAAATTATCTGAGAATGACACAGACCCAAGCCAGGAAAATAAAGCACCACAACCTGTCACTGCCAAGTTAGCTAAATTTGCCAAATGTGATTAAAGTTTTACATTGAAACGTAAAATTATGTTTAAGTTCTAAGGTGGTATTAAGGCAAAGTTAAATGTGGATTAGCATGGACAAAATTAGAACCCATTGCTGAGAATGGCAAGACCAATGTTCACTTTAAGTAGTGATTAAATTATAATGTTATATGAATCTGTGGAAGTAAATTTTATAAAATATTATGTAACTAGTCTGTCATTAGAATTATGTTGAATAGTGTACATTAACAAGAAATAAAAAACAAATGAAATATATTTTATACATATATAAATAGTTGGTTTGATGTGGTTTAGTGACATATATCACTGGATGAAGAGGAATCATTCAGAGTTAAACTTAAGTTGTGCTTGCTGAGTGCCTCATCGCAGTGAGGAAACACCCTCCCTGATGTGCCTGTATATAGCATCACCTGTCCTTGACTTTAGTCGTAGTGGTGCTGTGACAATTCCCTTAACCAAATCCCACCACTTTTTTTCTGTCAGTTCTTAGCAGGATATCAAGAGAGAGGCAGCAGGATATCAAGAGAGAAGCCAGTCCATTCTTTTATACATTGTGCATCAAACTTTTGTATGGACAACCATTTCTTTATGGTGTACCTTGAAGGATGACTTCTGACAGTCGTCCCTGAGACATGACGTTAAACTGCGCTCCTCTTTCCTTAGCACTTTTGGAGCTCAAAAGTGCCCTACTTCTTTTCTATCATTTTATCTGCCTCCTCTTACTCTCAGTCTGCCTTTATTAACCTTCACTCTGTCTCCTTATCTTTTAAAACCTCACATTGTCCAGGACCAGTCCGTTTGCCGTGGACTGCGACGGGTAAGGGGGGATAAAGAGATCCTGGTGTTTGAGTGGGTGACTATCTGAGGATGGACCACCGCAACACAATACTTTGGCTCCGAGTTCCCCTAGACCTGAGGCCCAGAAGGCCCGCTCTGGGTCAACCGGCTGGTCACGCCGAGCTACCAGCATAGGTCCTCGACCTATGCTGGAGGGCGGTGGCTAGAGGGTCAATCAGCCAGCTCCTGTATCGGACACATGTCCGATGCAGCAGCTGACTGAGTATAGCACCTGTGTAGCCCTGGCGGGCTCATTCTGGACATCCGAATGGCCCGTCCCCCTGTTGGACTCGATGGCGGGTGGGGAGCACAGGTGCCGAACTATTTACCTTTCCTTATGGATACCCAAAAAAAACAAAAATCACTTGCCACAGACCCATGTCTTGGCAAGAAACGTCGTATTGAAACGAGAAAGGAGGAGGCCACAAAAAGCTGTCCTACCTGGCCATCATTTCTGGTGGTCAGGTGCACAGAGGAGGGGAAAAGCCTGACAAAACTGAGCCCTTTCTTCATATACAAGGGACTCAAGTCGGTAGTGGGAGAGCCCAAGGGTGTATCAAAGCTACACAGAACGATGGAACTACTCGTAGAAGTAGATAGCAAGATACACTCTGATGGGCTTTTGAAATGCAGAAGACTCTGTGATCTCCAAGTGGAAGTCATGCCACACAAGAGTCTGAACACCAGCAGAGGTGTAATCAGCTCTAGGGACCTGCTGGAATGTTCCGAGAAGGAAATAGTGGAGGGTATTGAAGGAGTCACCCATGCCCGGCGCATTACAAGGCGCAGGGATGGTGAGGAGGTCAAGACCGCCACTATTATCCTCACATTCGGAACTAGGACACCGCCAGAGTACGTGAAGGCAGGATACCTACGAGTTCCAGTGAGGCCCTACATTCCTAACCCTATGAGGTGCTTCAAGTGCCAGGGTTATGGACACGGCGCGGCAGTCTGCAAGAGGAACACTGTGTGTGCTAGATGTGCCGGAGAGGGTCATGAGGACAAGGGCTGCACAGCCCAGTTCAAATGCCCAAACTGTCACGCTGGCCACTCAGCCTACTCCAAGGACTGCCCTGTGTGGAAACAGGAGGTTGCCGTGCAGGAGTACAAGGCAAGAAATGGATGCACCTTCAGCCAGGCGAAATCAGCCGTATCGGCCCTACCCAAGGGCCAATTCGGCTTGACAAAGACGTACGCCCAGGCTGCGGCAAAGACAGGAAGATCCATAGCCACACAGACGGACACATTGACCCCACCCCCTCCTCCTCCTCCTCCAACTCAGAAGAAAACTCCGCCCAAGAACTTCACTCAAAAGAAACCAGAAAGCCCCGTGGTCATGCTACAAAACAGGTTCTCTGTGCTCACTGATGAGAGCATGGAGACCGAACAGCATGTCCAAACCAACACTCCGGGAGAACCCGGAGTCACCATGTCTGATAGAGGTTCTCCTCAGAGAACCCAGTCAGACACCCCAACCTCTACTGAATCAGAGGTTGACAAACTCCCTAAGGGGAGAACTCAAAATGGAGAGGATGCCCGAGGTGAGGGAGGAGGATGTAGCCTCCGCTCTAACCAGAGGGATCTCTCCTCTCCAGAGAGAAGGACTCCCCCCAGGAGAGGGGTGTCCTCCTCTCCAACCAAGCAGAAGTCCAAAAAAGTCACAGGAATAAAGGGAACCCCCTCCGGGGGCCTCCCGAAGCCTAATAGCTCCAAGTAGGTCATCTAGAATAAGCCATGGATTCCAGAATTGTACAGTGGAACTGTAGAGGCCTCAAGGCCAATTACGAAGAAATGCAGCTACTGATGGACTCTGAGGCTCCTGTAGCTGTCTGCTTACAGGAAACATTTCTGAAAGATAACATCAGTTTCCGAAGCTACATTGCTTACAGCAGGAATGTTGAGGATGCAGAAAGAGCATCAGGTGGAGTCTGTATCCTTGTGAAGGACAACATCCCCCATGAGAGGGTAGAACTACAGACCACACTACAGGCCGTAGCAGCTAGGATAACTTTACACAAGGTTATCACTTGCTGCAGCCTGTATCTACCACCAGGCGCTCCATTGGACCCAGCAAGTATGGAGGACCTGTTGAGGCAGCTCCCTCGGCCTTATATTATCCTTGGGGATTTCAATGCTCATAACACAATGTGGGGATCCAACAGTACTGACACAAGAGGTCGTATGCTGGAGGATATCTTCCTCCAACATGATTTATGCATACTCAATGATGCATCACCGACCTACTTGCACCCAGGAACTGGATCCCTCACGTGCATTGACCTCACCGTATGCGTCCCCGGACTTCTGGACGACTTCAAATGGTCAGTTAGTAATGACCTACGGGGAAGTGACCACTTCCCAATCATCATTACTAACAATCTCCCCTCAATGGGACGACCTCAACGGTGGAAATTGAACAAGGCCGACTGGGAGCAATTCCAAAAAAGATGCTCAGAGGATATCACAGAAAGTATCCTCGATGAGCAGAACCCAGCTGATATCTTCGCTTCCAAGCTACTCGACATTGCCAGGAAAGTTGTCCCCCTAACCTCCGCAAATCCAAAACGGCCCAGCAAACCATGGTTTGATGCAGCTTGTAAAAGTGCTATTGGCGATAGGAAAAAACGACTGGCTGCATTCATAAAGAATCCTTCCCAGGAAAACCTCAAGCTATTTAGGATAGCTAGAGCAAAGGCTCGACAAATCATACGGTCAGCCAAAAGGAATTCCTGGAGAAGCTTTGTCGGCAGTCTGGATGCCAAAACTTCTGCTAGAGCGGTTTGGAAGGCAGTAAGGCGAATCAAAGGGAAAGAATCAAATGCAATAGGGCATTTGAAAAACCAAGGACGAACTGTCACGTCCCCCAGAGAAATAGCTGACTGCCTTGCATCCTCAATAGCAGAAAAATCATCCACTGCACACTACACGCCAGAGTTCCAAAAAGTCAAAACCAGGGAGGAAAGACATCCCATTGACTTCAGGTCAGAGAATAATGAAGCCTACAACAAACCGTTCTCGCTCGAGGAACTGAGGGATTCGCTGGACAAGTCACATGACACAGCACCTGGAGAAGATGAAATCCATTACCAGTTCCTCAAGCACCTTCCCGAACCCTCATTGGCAGTCCTGCTAGGGGTCTATAACTGTGTGTGGCAAACAGGCGCTTTCCCAAACAGCTGGAGGAAAGCCACAGTTATACCGATACCTAAACCGGGAAGAGACGGCTCTGACCCAGCTAACTATCGACCAATAGCACTAACAAGCTGCATCTGCAAAACCATGGAAAGAATGATTAACAGTAGGCTGGTCTGGTATCTTGAGAGGAACAACTTGATCTCCAAATACCAGTGCGGATTCCGACAGGGGCGGACAACAACCGACCACCTGGTAAGGCTTGAAGCTTTCATAAGAAATGCTCTACTCAGGCGAGAACATCTAGTAGCTGTATTCTTCGATATAGAAAAGGCCTATGACACGACCTGGAAACATGGCATTCTACGTGACCTGGAGCTTATAGGACTTAAGGGACACCTCCCCCGTTTTGTAGGGGAATTCCTGAAAGACCGAAAATTTCAGGTCCGAGTGGGCACCTCCACTTCTGACACATTTGAACAGGAAATGGGCGTACCCCAGGGCAGCATTCTGTCAGTCACCCTGTTCAACATCAAAATTAACAGCATCATAAATGCTCTGTCCCCTGGCATAGAGTGCTCTCTGTATGTTGATGACTTTGTCATTTTTACTTATGGGAAAAATATGAACACCTTAGAAAGAAAATTACAGTTAAATTTAAACAAAATTCAAAATTGGGCAAATGATAATGGTTTTAAATTTTCAGACTCCAAAACAGTTAGTATGCATTTTTGTAATTTAAGAGGGCTCCACCCAGATCCTGAATTATTTATAAACAAAAAGAAAATCCCCGTTGTAAAAACTACAAAATTTTTAGGCCTGACCCTTGATTCCAAATTTAATTTTCTCCCCCACATTAAAGAACTTAG
>JADKLZ010008051.1:0-12954 GCA_021533235.1 Biomphalaria straminea
ACCTTCTTTAGATAACAAACTGACCTTCTTTAGATAACAAACTGACCCTCTTTAGGTAACAAACTGACCTGTTTTGAAAATAACCAAATAATGTTTACAATTTCTACTTTTAGCTTTCTTTCTCGTCATGGCCTTAAAAGTGAAGAGAGATCTCTAGAACTGTGCATGTCACTGTGACATTATCATTAGGACTCCCTGCAGTAACAAAATAATTTAAAAAAAAAATAGACTGAGAAATGATTGATCACCATCAGCTTGAATAGTAGAAATTGTTTTTAATATTGAAACCATTTACATTACTTGTTTTTACGTTACTTGTTCTTTTAATTAATCGTACACTATTTTTTTAATGACTTAAAACTTGTATTTAACAGGTGTACATGAGATCAAAGTGTACGAAGGATTAGAAGGTCATCTACGCAAACATTACAAAGATTGTACAAAGAATCAGCCATGAAGACTTTATACCTGTCTACAATTTTAAGTTGTCACACCTGAAGCTCTGCAGGATGAACTTCTTTTTAACTTCATCAACGTTACAGCTTTAAGATGGCCAGTCCAAACAGGCCCCAGTTCGGGCCCAGGGGAGACAGACCATTTCCGCCGTATGATTTGAGAGGTAGTAAAAAGTTCATGTCCGGCATCGGGGGAGTCTGGGGTGTTAAGGAGGTCTTCAATTGCGTCGACCAGTTCTGGGTCCCGATCGTGGTTTACTGCTGATGTAAGTAGTGCAAATGTAATGCATGGGGCGGCAGTTTGTGGTGAGAAGTTTATATCGAGACAGTCACACACGTTATCATTGACAACATAGAGGCCAGGTCTACGTCGGTTCGTCTGTTTTTTACCAGTCCACTGTGCTTCTCGACCAGGGCAGATTTGTGGGGGTCAACGTAGACAGAGACTTACTTAGGTCCTCCCACGCCGTTCGGCGCATTGGGTGGCAAGCTGTCTCCATAAAGATCTGTCATTGGCAATGTCTGAAGCCTCCTCCCACCTGGTGCCCACTGTTCTTAGGTCCTCTATTAAGGTATGACGCCAATTATACGAGGACGTCCCTGTTTGCGCTTTCGTCGTATTGGGCTCCATGTCATCGCAATTCTTGGTATGCGTAGTTCATTTTGTCGTAGAACATGTCCCGCAAACCTCATGCGACGCTCTGTCACAATATCACTAAGTGTTCGACTCCCAGTTCGGCATAGCAGTCTCTTCTCAATTTGGACAGATGACTTTCATGTCTCACATGCATATGTTACAGTTGGAATGACGATTGTGTTGAGAAGGTGTATTTTTGTATTGAGTCCAATGGCTTGGCTTGTCCAAATAGGCTGCAGCCTTCGGAAAATGCTCCCTGCCTTTCCTATTCGGTACGCTACACCATGGTAGGCATCCCCATTATTTGTTATGATGATGCCAAGGTAAGTGAACTTGTCCAGCTCTTCAAGCTTTGACTCGCCAAGTCTGTCTGGGGCACCCTTTGCCTTATATCCCACTCGCAAAATTTGTGTCTTATCCAAGTATATGCGTAGGCCAATTTTAGGTGCCTCTCTATCTAAGCTCTCCGTCATTTCTTGTATGCATTTATTTATAGCCCCGAGTAGTGCAACGTCATCGGCGAAGTACAAGTCCGTCATTCGGTTTTGTTCACACCATGGAATACCAAAAGGCAGTCTGGTTCATTGCTCTCCTCATTATGTAGTCGAAGGCTAGGGGGCAAATAAAGGGAGATAAGATGCACCCCCCTGTAGCCATGTGATTGTTGTCTATTAATTATGCAAATAATAAATCTTCATCTACAGATTAATGATTACTTCTGATCATTAATACACCGCTGCCACCATGTTCATTAAGATCTAGGTTCACAATCAGCAATAAGCAAACAAATACCATTAACGTCATGGCGGAAACCATACTTTAGTATCTTGAACGAGTTCACCTTTGCACACCAAATCAACAGAGAAAAACAGTCAGACAGGTGCAACAAATTGGTTTGTGGTTATTCTAAAAGCAACAAATTAATCGTGAGATAGGCCTACTCAATGCCCAGACATTTTCTGAATCAATGTGCAATGTAGTAGTATTAGTGTCTGAGACTAACAACTGCATTGTAGCTAAAGCTCTCTAACATGGCCAATTAAAAGAAATTGAAAGAAAGATGAGTCTTTCTCATCATTTAGTTGAAGATTTCCAGCGCGTCGTTTTGAATTCTTTAGCTGGAACACCTTGCTCTTCCCACTCTTTGTGGTAAGATCCATTTTAACTGAATCTGAATTTCATAGTGTCCACTTTATACCGTTCCGCTTGTTATCTGCTGTGTCTCTCCTTGATCTGTGCATGGTCTCTCCTTGATCTGTTCATGGTCTCTAAATGATCTGTGCATGGTCTCTCCTTGATCTGTGCATGGTCTCTTCTTGATCTGTGCATGGTCTCTCCTTGATCTGTGCATGGTCTCTCCTTGATCTGTGCATGGTCTCTCCTCATCTGTGCATGGTCTCTCCTTGATCTGGGCATGGTCTCTCCTTGATCTGTGTATAGTCTCTCCTTGATCTGTGCATGGTCTCTCCTTGATCTGTGCATGGTCTCTCCTTGATCTGTGCATGGTCTCTTCTTGATCTGGACATGGTCTCTCCTTGATCTGTGCATGGTCTCTCCTTGATCTGGGCATGGTCTCTCCTTGATCTGTGAATGGCCTCTCCTTGATCTGGGCATGGTCTCTCCTTGATCTGTGCATGGTCTCTCCTTGATCTGGGCATGGTCTCTCCTTGATCTGGGCATGGTCTCTAAATGATCTGTGCATGGTCTCTCCTTGATCTGGGCATGGTCTCTCCTTGATCTGGGCATGGTCTCTCCTTGATCTGGGCATGGTCTCTCCTTTCTGAAATGAACAGCAGCGTTATCCCTCGATAATTGGAGAAGAAACTAAGATTGCCTTTATTGTGGAGTAGCCCTCCTTCTTGGAATCGTCCTTTGGCGGGATTAACAAATTAATTACCAATGAATAATGAAACATTTTTTAAAAAATTGATTCATGTTTTATTAGGTACAAAACTAATTGTGTACAGTTTCAACTTCCTCCGAGACTGTGTGAGATATAACGTGGACCAGACAATCTTTTTGTCAAGAAATGAAAGCTTACCTAAGCGAAAGAATCGCAAAAAATCTCACTACTGCAGGTTTTTGCTCCCTTTATCTATCTACAAGTAATTAATAAATTATAATTAATTGATATAATTGTCCAATTTTTCTTATTGATTAATGCATAGTCATTGACTTTAATTAATTACTAATGTAACTAACATTTCAACCTGATACTAGAACGTGTACATAGGGGGAATAACTCCACTTATACAAACACATTTTTCAGCATTGTTGAATTTATTTCCCTATTTTATTTCTAAACAGAAAAATTAATTACCAATGACTAATAAACTAATTGGCGCCTGACCATCTCGCTTTAGATTTATTCATATCTAATAGAGGACTTAAGATTCCAGGATCCTGCTTGTAAAGTTAGTTCTGCACCAGTATTTTAGATAGGGACCTTTAAAGATTATGACAAAAAACAACACAGAATAAATATAAACGCTCAAGTGTTTCTCCATTTTGTCAACAATGGTGTGCAATTCAGTGTTCCTTTCAGCTGATTTCGAACTGAACTCTGTTTCTCCCTGTTACTTCCCCTCGTTGATTTTAAACTTCAGGCTACTAGATTTGTTCCCATCAGATATTCTAAAGCACAGGAAGTCTGGAATAAAAGCTTTGTATCTTTAACGTGGTCTTATTTATTATATTATAACGCTTGCTATTATTTTCTTGTTTTTTAGGCTTCCTTCATAGGCAACTTCTTCGACATTATGAACAGGGTTTATATCTTAAAGATGACCACAAAAGTTGTTTTGTAATTTTATGTCTATTTAAGAGGACTAAATTGAGCTACTCTCTCCCCAACAGTGTTTGGTTTTGAGCTTGCCTTTGGAGCCGTGATTTACCTTTGAGTAGTTTCAGATTTGCATCTCCGTATTTTGGTAATACCAGGCTGTGTGGTTAGTTGTTCATTTGTACAATAAATATTTTATTAACTTATAATCACATGATTTGTATATATTTTAAATGATTTGAGAACCCCTGTAACATGAAGTGACTTGTAGTCATTTTCACTATTCCGTGCTTTGAGACTCTGACTGAACAAGGGTCGGAATTAGTTAGTTAATGCAGAGCTCCAGCAGAGTAAGGATATATGTGATTTTACTCTGTTTTCTGTACTTTCTCAGGATTTATGTATGTATGGTTTACATGAACGTATATGAAGTTTGATACATCTTTTGTGGCAAGAGTTGCCAGTGAATTATTATTATATTATATTTTGTGAATAAAGGTATTGTCTGCTAGATTGAAATTCTTCGTCATTCTATATGTTTTGGTCACTCAGTATACTTAGTAAGCAAGCGCGACAACAAATAGAGCTCGAAGTTGGAGCAAGTCATTAACAGTACACACCTGCAAGGCCAGAAGAGGCCCTAATACACAAATCTACATTAGCATCAGTTACACGCAACTTCAATTTGACACTAAGTACTATAGTTACACACGGACAAATGTTCTGTTCATCTCTTTGGACGTAAAAGTTATTTTACTTCGTGAATGCAAAATGAGGATCAACTGTACTAAACAATTAGATCATTTATAAGACATCAATTAGGCCAGGTTGACATCTAACTTTATATTCACTTTTAACTATCCTATTTAGCAAGGACCTTGTCGCGCCAAAGATAAGAATTTAACACTAGTAATACTAGTACTAAGTATAGTAATAGTAAATAGTCTAGTAGATTTACTTCGATTTCTTAATAGATTTACACATGATCAAGATCTAGAATTGTAGAATCTAGATATATATAACTTTACAGACTTAGAGCCACTAATAATTGTAAACAAATCTAGACATTGGCACACCTGACACTATGAAATCTCTTAAATTAGCGCACAATGATGGTCATACAGACGTCTGCTATGATTCATCTGGCAGCTTCCTACTTACATGCGGCAGTGATGGTAAAGTTTGTATTTGGGAGGGCAAAGATGATACGGACACTTCATCTGTCAATCTTGGCGACAAAATATTTGCTATTGCTCTTCAGGGAGGAAGATTTTTTGCCGCTACAGAGGAAAATACAATCCGTATTCATACATTTCCTGATGGTGTGAGTGATGGAATGGTTACAAGATTCACTGCCCCTTGTCGACATTTTGTTGTTAGCGATGATGGATCCATGTTGGTTGCTGGTGCTGATGATTTCAAAATTAAAGTCATATCTATGGAAGAGAATGAGTGTATCTGCCTGTACTCAGAACATCAAGCACCAATCTTGAGTGTGTCCATTGATCCAACTAAAGAATTCATTGCTTCCTCCAGCTGCGATGGAACTGTCAAAGTTTGGCATGTCATTGATGGAACCACAGAAAAAACTCTGAATTTGTTAAGCAAATGTAGCGATCCAGGCCAAGCTAAATCATTGTGCAGACTGTGTTGGTCCACAGATGGTGAATTTCTGCTCATTCCCGTTGGCAATGAAATTCAGGTATATTTGAATTCATCCTGGGAGATTGTGAAAAAATTGAGCCATCCAAATATTACTGATACTATCAATGTGATGATAATGTGTCCAGATGGGAAGCACATAGCAGTGGGCTGCACCAATGGGGACATCGGTATATTTGAATGGCAGAGCGGCAAACTGATAGACAAACACAGCCATCCAAAACATCT
This sequence comes from Biomphalaria straminea, assembly GCA_021533235.1. NCBI lineage: Eukaryota > Metazoa > Mollusca > Gastropoda > Planorbidae > Biomphalaria > Biomphalaria straminea. Next base: position 5,765 of record JADKLZ010008051.1, read on the forward strand.
GCCAATTACATCGTTAGCCTGGAATCCTAAAAGTTGGAGTGAGCTGGCATTCTGTGATAATATTGGTCAGCTTGGTTTTCTAGAACTTGTGATGGTGGATAAAAAAGAACAAGCTCCCAAGGTGACTAATGGGGCATCAATCTTTGACGATGCTGATGATGATGCCTTGATGACTGCAAGCGGACATGTGGCGCCAAGGGATGATATAGATAAATACTTAGAGGATGATGATAACAGTATTGACATTGGCAGCATCAAACGAAGCTTGAATCTTGATAATGAGGATGAGAATTCAGTGGCAGCAAGCAGAGATGGAGATGACATTAAAACTGCCCCCGTCCCTGCCCCAGTGTTTACCCTTCCTCCAGATTTATTTAAACCCACACCACCACAACCCCCATTTCAACCTGGATCAACACCAGAGCACCTGTCCAGTAGATTTATGATGTGGAACAAAGTTGGCATCATACGTCAGTATGTATCAGAGGAGGAGAATTCAATTGATATAGAGTTTCATGATACAACCACCCACCACGCCCTACACATAGACAACAAATCAGAGTATGTGCTGGCTGACCTTTCAACTCAAGCTGTACTGTTGGCATCAAAGGAAGAGGATGACACTTGCAGCAAGTTGTTCTGTATGCATTTTGGTTCCTGGGATACTCACAAAGAGTGGTCTTACACCATGCCTATGGGCGAGGAAATTAAGGCAATCACAGCAACAGACACATGGGTGGCTGTGGCCACAGAGTTGCGCAACATCAGAATATTTTCCATTGGTGGTCTTCAGCGCCAAGTGTTTACTATCCCTGGCAATGTGGTGGCTCTGGCTTCTCACGGAAACCAATTGGTGGTTGTGTATCACAAGGGCATGGGACTGCCTGGAGACCAGCATCTGGGAGTATCTCTCATTTGTGTTCATGGTCGGTCCAAGAAGATGATGATCAATGGAGATAGCCTCCCTTTATCTCCTAAATCTAAATTATCATGGATTGGTTTCTCAGAAGAAGGTTCAGTTTTTTACATGGATGTTGATGGAGTTGTCAGGATGTTGAATAAACAGTTTGGCTCTACATGGAGTCCAGTGGCTAATACCAAACAACATGTTAAAGGCAAGTCTGACCATTACTGGCTTGTTGGTGTTAGTGAGAGACTACAACAAATCAGGTGTGTTCCATGCAAAGGTTCCAGGTTCCCTGCCACATTACCTCGTCCAGCGCTTGCTGTTCTCCCATTCCAGTTACCTTTGTGTGAGCCTGAGTCTGAGAAAAGTCAATATGAAGAATCTTACCAGCGAAGCTACCTGTTTGCTAAAAGTTTGTCAGATTATGGCATGGACAGTGAAGATGTTAATAAACAGTATCGAGAATCTTTGATTAAGCTGTTTGCTTTTGCAGCCAAAGCCAGCAGAGATTTCCGAGCGCTGGAAGTGTGTGATATGATGGAGGATCAGAGTCTTCTACATCTGGCTGCAACCTACGCCACACGTCTGAAACGCATTCAGTTGGCTGAGCGTGTCAGTGAGATCATGCAGAGGAGGCAAGAGGAAGTTGAAGAAAATAAAGACGATGATGAAAGAAGTATTAATTTCTCACAAAGCTTAAGATCCAAGAGCACTGTCAACAGTGATGAAGAAAATGACAATGTAAATATGACAACAGAATATGATGAAAGTGCAACTCCTGATGTGAAAAGAATTCTAAATGGTCCAATGCTAAAAACACATGCAGAAAAAGAAAACCATAAAGTCCAAGAGAAGACAACACCAAGGTACAATCCTTTCAAGATTTCTAGATCTGATTCTTCAGAAAAAAGATCCAGTAAAGGGACACAAGTATTTGATAAGATTGAAAAAGTCACACCTAAATGTTCTGGCATCATTGCACCACTTCCTGTCTCTATTAAAAAGTCTACAAAAAAGCCATCAAGTGGGCAAGCTAAACTATCAATGTTTAATACCAAGACTGAAAAACTCTCAAGTAAAACTAATGAAGACAAAACTGTAAATGCCAAGAGCCAAAATTCAAATTCACAAGAAAATTCAGAAGGACCAGTTTCCAAAAAAAAAATCAGTGCATTTAGTTTATGGTTTGAAGAAGTGAAACCAGAACTTGAAGAAGAACAGCCAGATTTGTCACTAGAGGATGTGAGCCAACTGGCAACTGAAAGATTTAGAAATTTACCAAAGGAAGAAAGAGAGGTTTGGGTACAAAAAGCAAAGTCTTCCAGTGAATGTGGAAACGTCAAGAAGAGAAAATTATCTGAGAATGACACAGACCCAAGCCAGGAAAATAAAGCACCACAACCTGTCACTGCCAAGTTAGCTAAATTTGCCAAATGTGATTAAAGTTTTACATTGAAACGTAAAATTATGTTTAAGTTCTAAGGTGGTATTAAGGCAAAGTTAAATGTGGATTAGCATGGACAAAATTAGAACCCATTGCTGAGAATGGCAAGACCAATGTTCACTTTAAGTAGTGATTAAATTATAATGTTATATGAATCTGTGGAAGTAAATTTTATAAAATATTATGTAACTAGTCTGTCATTAGAATTATGTTGAATAGTGTACATTAACAAGAAATAAAAAACAAATGAAATATATTTTATACATATATAAATAGTTGGTTTGATGTGGTTTAGTGACATATATCACTGGATGAAGAGGAATCATTCAGAGTTAAACTTAAGTTGTGCTTGCTGAGTGCCTCATCGCAGTGAGGAAACACCCTCCCTGATGTGCCTGTATATAGCATCACCTGTCCTTGACTTTAGTCGTAGTGGTGCTGTGACAATTCCCTTAACCAAATCCCACCACTTTTTTTCTGTCAGTTCTTAGCAGGATATCAAGAGAGAGGCAGCAGGATATCAAGAGAGAAGCCAGTCCATTCTTTTATACATTGTGCATCAAACTTTTGTATGGACAACCATTTCTTTATGGTGTACCTTGAAGGATGACTTCTGACAGTCGTCCCTGAGACATGACGTTAAACTGCGCTCCTCTTTCCTTAGCACTTTTGGAGCTCAAAAGTGCCCTACTTCTTTTCTATCATTTTATCTGCCTCCTCTTACTCTCAGTCTGCCTTTATTAACCTTCACTCTGTCTCCTTATCTTTTAAAACCTCACATTGTCCAGGACCAGTCCGTTTGCCGTGGACTGCGACGGGTAAGGGGGGATAAAGAGATCCTGGTGTTTGAGTGGGTGACTATCTGAGGATGGACCACCGCAACACAATACTTTGGCTCCGAGTTCCCCTAGACCTGAGGCCCAGATGGCCCGCTCTGGGTCAACCGGCTGGTCATGCCGAGCTACCAGCATAGGTCCTCGACCTATGCTGGAGGGCGGTGGCTAGAGGGTCAATCAGCCAGCTACTGTATCGGACACATGTCCGATGCAGCAGCTGACTGAGTATAGCACCTGTGTAGCCCTGGCGGGCTCATTCTGGACATCCGAATGGCCCGTCCCCCTGTTGGACTCGATGGCGGGTGGGGAGCACAGGTGCCGAACTATTTACCTTTCCTTATGGATACCCAAAAAAAACAAAAATCACTTGCCACAGACCCATGTCTTGGCAAGAAACGTCGTATTGAAACGAGAAAGGAGGAGGCCACAAAAAGCTGTCCTACCTGGCCATCATTTCTGGTGGTCAGGTGCACAGAGGAGGGGAAAAGCCTGACAAAACTGAGCCCTTTCTTCATATACAAGGGACTCAAGTCGGTAGTGGGAGAGCCCAAGGGTGTATCAAAGCTACACAGAACGATGGAACTACTCGTAGAAGTAGATAGCAAGATACACTCTGATGGGCTTTTGAAATGCAGAAGACTCTGTGATCTCCAAGTGGAAGTCATGCCACACAAGAGTCTGAACACCAGCAGAGGTGTAATCAGCTCTAGGGACCTGCTGGAATGTTCCGAGAAGGAAATAGTGGAGGGTATTGAAGGAGTCACCCATGCCCGGCGCATTACAAGGCGCAGGGATGGTGAGGAGGTCAAGACCGCCACTATTATCCTCACATTCGGAACTAGGACACCGCCAGAGTACGTGAAGGCAGGATACCTACGAGTTCCAGTGAGGCCCTACATTCCTAACCCTATGAGGTGCTTCAAGTGCCAGGGTTATGGACACGGCGCGGCAGTCTGCAAGAGGAACACTGTGTGTGCTAGATGTGCCGGAGAGGGTCATGAGGACAAGGGCTGCACAGCCCAGTTCAAATGCCCAAACTGTCACGCTGGCCACTCAGCCTACTCCAAGGACTGCCCTGTGTGGAAACAGGAGGTTGCCGTGCAGGAGTACAAGGCAAGAAATGGATGCACCTTCAGCCAGGCGAAATCAGCCGTATCGGCCCTACCCAAGGGCCAATTCGGCTTGACAAAGACGTACGCCCAGGCTGCGGCAAAGACAGGAAGATCCATAGCCACACAGACGGACACATTGACCCCACCCCCTCCTCCTCCTCCTCCAACTCAGAAGAAAACTCCGCCCAAGAACTTCACTCAAAAGAAACCAGAAAGCCCCGTGGTCATGCTACAAAACAGGTTCTCTGTGCTCACTGATGAGAGCATGGAGACCGAACAGCATGTCCAAACCAACACTCCGGGAGAACCCGGAGTCACCATGTCTGATAGAGGTTCTCCTCAGAGAACCCAGTCAGACACCCCAACCTCTACTGAATCAGAGGTTGACAAACTCCCTAAGGGGAGAACTCAAAATGGAGAGGATGCCCGAGGTGAGGGAGGAGGATGTAGCCTCCGCTCTAACCAGAGGGATCTCTCCTCTCCAGAGAGAAGGACTCCCCCCAGGAGAGGGGTGTCCTCCTCTCCAACCAAGCAGAAGTCCAAAAAAGTCACAGGAATAAAGGGAACCCCCTCCGGGGGCCTCCCGAAGCCTAATAGCTCCAAGTAGGTCATCTAGAATAAGCCATGGATTCCAGAATTGTACAGTGGAACTGTAGAGGCCTCAAGGCCAATTACGAAGAAATGCAGCTACTGATGGACTCTGAGGCTCCTGTAGCTGTCTGCTTACAGGAAACATTTCTGAAAGATAACATCAGTTTCCGAAGCTACATTGCTTACAGCAGGAATGTTGAGGATGCAGAAAGAGCATCAGGTGGAGTCTGTATCCTTGTGAAGGACAACATCCCCCATGAGAGGGTAGAACTACAGACCACACTACAGGCCGTAGCAGCTAGGATAACTTTACACAAGGTTATCACTTGCTGCAGCCTGTATCTACCACCAGGCGCTCCATTGGACCCAGCAAGTATGGAGGACCTGTTGAGGCAGCTCCCTCGGCCTTATATTATCCTTGGGGATTTCAATGCTCATAACACAATGTGGGGATCCAACAGTACTGACACAAGAGGTCGTATGCTGGAGGATATCTTCCTCCAACATGATTTATGCATACTCAATGATGCATCACCGACCTACTTGCACCCAGGAACTGGATCCCTCACGTGCATTGACCTCACCGTATGCGTCCCCGGACTTCTGGACGACTTCAAATGGTCAGTTAGTAATGACCTACGGGGAAGTGACCACTTCCCAATCATCATTACTAACAATCTCCCCTCAATGGGACGACCTCAACGGTGGAAATTGAACAAGGCCGACTGGGAGCAATTCCAAAAAAGATGCTCAGAGGATATCACAGAAAGTATCCTCGATGAGCAGAACCCAGCTGATATCTTCGCTTCCAAGCTACTCGACATTGCCAGGAAAGTTGTCCCCCTAACCTCCGCAAATCCAAAACGGCCCAGCAAACCATGGTTTGATGCAGCTTGTAAAAGTGCTATTGGCGATAGGAAAAAACGACTGGCTGCATTCATAAAGAATCCTTCCCAGGAAAACCTCAAGCTATTTAGGATAGCTAGAGCAAAGGCTCGACAAATCATACGGTCAGCCAAAAGGAATTCCTGGAGAAGCTTTGTCGGCAGTCTGGATGCCAAAACTTCTGCTAGAGCGGTTTGGAAGGCAGTAAGGCGAATCAAAGGGAAAGAATCAAATGCAATAGGGCATTTGAAAAACCAAGGACGAACTGTCACGTCCCCCAGAGAAATAGCTGACTGCCTTGCATCCTCAATAGCAGAAAAATCATCCACTGCACACTACACGCCAGAGTTCCAAAAAGTCAAAACCAGGGAGGAAAGACATCCCATTGACTTCAGGTCAGAGAATAATGAAGCCTACAACAAACCGTTCTCGCTCGAGGAACTGAGGGATTCGCTGGACAAGTCACATGACACAGCACCTGGAGAAGATGAAATCCATTACCAGTTCCTCAAGCACCTTCCCGAACCCTCATTGGCAGTCCTGCTAGGGGTCTATAACTGTGTGTGGCAAACAGGCGCTTTCCCAAACAGCTGGAGGAAAGCCACAGTTATACCGATACCTAAACCGGGAAGAGACGGCTCTGACCCAGCTAACTATCGACCAATAGCACTAACAAGCTGCATCTGCAAAACCATGGAAAGAATGATTAACAGTAGGCTGGTCTGGTATCTTGAGAGGAACAACTTGATCTCCAAATACCAGTGCGGATTCCGACAGGGGCGGACAACAACCGACCACCTGGTAAGGCTTGAAGCTTTCATAAGAAATGCTCTACTCAGGCGAGAACATCTAGTAGCTGTATTCTTCGATATAGAAAAGGCCTATGACACGACCTGGAAACATGGCATTCTACGTGACCTGGAGCTTATAGGACTTAAGGGACACCTCCCCCGTTTTGTAGGGGAATTCCTGAAAGACCGAAAATTTCAGGTCCGAGTGGGCACCTCCACTTCTGACACATTTGAACAGGAAATGGGCGTACCCCAGGGCAGCATTCTATCAGTCACCCTGTTCAACATCAAAATTAACAGCATCATAAATGCTCTGTCCCCTGGCATAGAGTGCTCTCTGTATGTTGATGACTTTGTCATTTTTACTTATGGGAAAAATATGAACACCTTAGAAAGAAAATTACAGTTAAATTTAAACAAAATTCAAAATTGGGCAAATGATAATGGTTTTAAATTTTCAGACTCCAAAACAGTTAGTATGCATTTTTGTAATTTAAGAGGGCTCCACCCAGATCCTGAATTATTTATAAACAAAAAGAAAATCCCCGTTGTAAAAACTACAAAATTTTTAGGCCTTACCCTTGATTCCAAATTTAATTTTCTCCCCCACATTAAAGAACTTAG
>JADKLZ010008425.1:0-11468 GCA_021533235.1 Biomphalaria straminea
AAAACAAATACGGCAAAGCTAAATATGTTTTAGGGGCGAAAAATAATTCATAAGTCAATTAAAAATTAAAAAATTCAGATCATTGCACTTATCACTTTTAAGGCGACATTTTGTTAAAACTTAAGCCCACAATTTCATTCCTATTTGAATCTAATTATAAGTTCTAATATATAAAGCAGAATGAAAGGTGTATGTATGTGTGTATGCATGTGTGTATGCCCCGAATAAAAATCAAAACTGTTTGACCAATCTTGATAAAACCTGGCATAAACGTTCATTAGGCTGAGACCGTAGTGTATGTTCCTCCTGTATCCTCAGGAGCCTAAAATAGACAAAAAGTACCTAATTGTATATCGAAACTTTGTAACAAATCAGGTAAACCCGTTTTCACATAAATGTATTTAGGATATGAACATTTCGGATAAAGGGGTATACCCATTTTCATACCGTACTTTTATTTTCGTGGCCAAAAAAAAAATGAAATGTAAAGAGAACATTCTTCAAGTTTGGCATAGATCTAAATTCAATCCAGTACATCAGTGATACCCAGAATAAGGTCCGCAGGCGTCTTATCCTACTAATTGTAAATGAAATGAAAATCAATGCTAAAAATAAGCGCAACAGTTTCGTGAAAGAAATGATGAGCTAATGTTAAACTCTTGTTTTAAACTGATCTCTGCTGGATTTCGAAATGACTTGTATTGCTCTTTTTGTTAATATCTCTCACACAATTTTTTGTTTGAGACACAAGAAGATTCATGGCAGATGATTAAAAAAATATTTGTTGTACATGATAAGCATCTAACGCACATTAATGAAACCAACTTCCGACCGTGGTGGAAGACTTTCGTTGATTCAACCATTTTCTCTTTTTTTGAGATATTAAATCTATTTTAAAGAGTTTTACAATCTCACGTAACTTGTTTGTTGACAAATGAATTACTGCCTAAGGATATTGATGTCGATGCGATTCACTTAATAATTCTCTAGGAAGAAATGACGACTCGCTTCTAAGATGTAATAGATTAAAAATTTAAATATAAATTACAATATTAATAATAATAATAATAATAATAATCTGTTACTGATGTTAAAAATTTAGTTGCAGGACAAAAATAAATTGCAAAAACGTTTTCAGTAAAAAGAATTTTAATATAGAAGGTACAACAGAGATATGTCTGCACATAAAAGTTCCGGTACAATTCCAAATCAGTGGTCGAAAGTGGAATTATTTTTAAATTTTCCATCAACATACATTGTTAAACTGGAGTAAGCAATGAAATAGACTAGATGTAGCCAGTAGAGGAGAGCTTCGCCTTGCTTTGGATAATTTAAAGCTTCAAATTTTAATATTGTCAGACTGCAGGAAGCACAAAGTTATCATTAGCTCAATTTAATTTTCTAGTGAATTTAGCAATAATAATAATTATATAAAAACAAGAATACATTAGACCTAAAAATAGTAGGTCCTTTTCGAAAACAGCACACAGTTCATAGTCAGATAACCGTAACACCGTTGATCTCTACACGAGAATGTTTACATTAGTCCTTTTGTAATACACAGGTGTGGCGGGTGTAGGTTAATTACCCACAAGGCTTCACTGACCAACATCACAGTTCAGTTACAACAATATTTCAAAAATAATTGTGTATTATATAAATTACATTAAAGAAAAAATCTTACTTGTAGTTAAGGCTCTGAGAAATATCTGTAGTTGCTATCACAGTAAAATTAAGTAAAGTGCCGACATCTGGATCTATCTGTTGTTTTAAATCCGTAGTTTTGACCACCTTTATAGGCACTGTGTAGATATAAACACAATAAAAAGTACATGAAACATAAGTAAATTATGGTTAAGAAAAACTTATTTAAAAAGCGACTGATGGAGAAACAAATCTGGTTGTTCTGCCAAGGACAGAGGTAAAAAAGAAAATGTATATTGGTTGACAATGGTTATGCTTGCGCTAGATGTGGCAATGTGGGTCGCAGCTGGGGCAGCGTAGCCACTGGAAATACTGTATTCCTCATTAATATTCGGACTCGAAGACAAGCCATCGCTGTTTGTAGTGCTGTCTTGCCACCGATTTCACCAAATAAGCTAGCACTCCATGGAGAAAAGGCATCTTCATTGAAGATCAATTTGAGATAATAAAAAAAATGCCGAAATCTATATTCAAGTTTTAAATATACCCAAAAATCCTAGTCTCATAGGCTTTGCTTTTTTTCTCTTTCGCTTTTTTTCTGGCAGCGCTGTCATGTGCTTCTATGTCCCAGGTGGCTTTGAGAAAAGATTTGAATGTGTCCCTAAATCGTTTTCTTTGTCCACCCTTTGAGCGCTTACCTTCACTCATGGTCCATACTGGAGTCGTTTAGGGATGCGGCCTTCCATTCTGCAGATCTGTCCTGTCTATCGCAGCTGGAACTGCATCAGGATTGTGTGGATTCTTTGCAGGCCCACTATTCGATGTTTTTCAGAATATGTTGTTGTTGTTTTTTACATTTAGCTTTCAGTATTTTTCTAGGATCAGACTTACGCATACTTTTCACATAGAGCAATGTAGGGAGAAAGACAGCTCGATAGACCCCTAGTTATGGGTTTGTGGTGAAACCTCGTCTATTCCAGAAATTTTTAGACAGTCTGCCATAGGATGCACCGGGCTTGGCGATAAAGATCTTTCCATTTCTGGAGAGTGTGCTGCCAAGGAAAGTGAATCTGTCCACTCCATTTATATAATGCCCATTTATGGTGCGAACAAAAGAAAGAGCTATCATCCACACACAATTGTTTTAGTATTTTGGGTTTTCGCACATCGACACAATTTAGGCTATGCCGTGCCAATAATCCCTCAGGGGTTATTCTTCCTTCGTATCCCAAGAGCTAAATATATACAGTTAAGTCATTAAAAACAAGGTCTTTTTTACAGTTAAGATAGTAAAGATAGTTAAAATTATTAATTTTATAAAAATATGTTGTAATAACAAGTTCACAATTTCTTTGCCCTATCACAAATCAAACCTTCGAAGACAAATCCACCTCCCGGACAAAGCCCAGTACCTTACCAGAGTCGACATTATCAAACAGTGTTTCTAAGTTGTGTGCTCTAAAATATTTCCGCATACTATCCTGGTATCAGATGCAGTCAATGAGGACATGTTCTACGGTGAGACAAGAGTCACAGTACTCAAGAAGTGGGGTCTCCTCTCTCTCTTGGTCAATCCTAAGTCTGGACATGGTTTTGCTTCCACGCCTTGTTTGTGGGTCTCAGCCTCCCATCAATCCTGCCACTCTCGATAGGTGGCAGAGTCAATACTCATTCTCAGATCGAGCAGAGAATTAAAGCTCATGACACCTCTTGATTTAGGGCTCTTTTTGCTTCTCTGCCATTTCGCTTCCCTCTATGCCAACATGAGAGGGCATACAGATAAAGGTGACATCCCTATGGTCAGCTGTAATTTTAATATGAGAAAGTAAGCACCGTAAGTGAAATTCCTTGCAGTCTGTACTGAACTTGATAACCTTATGCAGAGTTCGACCTAATTTATTCAGCATTGCTGCAAATTATATTGCAATAAAAGTGTTGAATCAAGAAGACATCCACGATTTACAACATTCTCTAGAATAAGAAATCCACATATTTGACCTTTTTGACCCTCAATGAATTCTACTTACAAAGTACATTGACACAAGCTTCTCCCATGATCTTGCCAAGAGAGTTTGCTACTACGCATGCAATGCACATAATATCATCTGGCTTTTTGACTGATTTGATTGTTAATGAATTAGTCCTCACAACAATTTTGTTGCTATCTGTAAAAAAAATATTAATTCTTGATTAACTTCGTAGGACCATTGTTAGCTTAAAAAAGGACAAATCTTGGGTATAGGGTTATCTACCCTACTCTTCTTAGAACACTAGCCACAGCATCACCACAAAGCAAACTAATGGATGCAGCAAACCTGGAGAAAATAGACCTCCAGCTGGAAGGCGTATCGATGAAATACAGCGTCATCTACAAGCTGCATACAATAGTCCCCCACCAAAACTATCACTACTGTCGGTCCTTGGAACGTCTTGATCTCACACGAGACTGGAAATTAGCGGATTGTAGGAGAAATGAAAAAGTTCAAACTCATCATCATAGAAATCAGCAAGTAGAGATGAACTATTTCTGGGCAAAAGCGATTGGTTTTCAGCAAGCTAATGTCATCAGAGCATGATAGCATGATCCTGAATATATTTATTGATGTGTACAATAGCACCGAGGCGCTTTTTGAATGGGATCATAAGAAGATTTGGATTAATTTTTAACTCCCCAAACAGTCGCCAGTGAAGAGGAGGAAAAAAGACAAGCTCTACAACAGATGGCTTACTTTCCTAAAAGTAATAAATGAAAAAAGACGATTTCAACGCCAAGGTGGCAAAAGAAGTTAAAAAAAGAATTGGATAGAAAGATCCATTTAACTCCAGCGTAACATTTTTTTTTACATGTTAGCAATTTATTTGACTTGCCAAAAAGCACAAAGGCAGTCAAAATTAGAAATAATAACAATCTACACATTACAACAAAAAAGTTTAAGATTACCCTATCGAAGAAATGTAGAAGAAAGTGAAAAAAAACACAACTCTAATCTGTATTAGAAGAACTGACAACAGACGCATAAGAAGCAGCACTCCCTATAAAGCTATGCTCTAACATCAAACAAATATCAGAAACTTTTGCCTAAGATACCAGTAAAGGACAAGAATTCAGAACGGAGAGGAGGAATGAAAGAGAAACTTTTTAACGGAGTTAATTAAGGATTTTGTATTATCCACAACCTTGGTCACAAAAGTTTGCAATATCACTAGCTGATGGTTTTTATGACTGACTGATTGACTTTTATTCTTGCTGTCATATACTGATTATATCAGCAAAAAGGGCAGTAAAAATTACGGTTAATGAGAAAACTGTCCTCTTTTAATGTTAGCAAAAAGCCCTTGGCCATGTATTATCACGCTCACATCGGCAATATTTTACATTTTAATATCACAGCCTGGTATGGCTATCTGAGTATTAGAAATAAAAAAAAAACACAAACTCAAAGGCAGCCCCCGTCGGAGTCGGATCCCTGTCAGATCCGCCTATTCGCAAGATGTTTCGGATGTTCCTTCTAAGTTGAAAATATTAACTTCTCGCTGGACAACGGAGGATGGCGAGCAAGGTATAAACCTGCCTTAACTTGATGTTAACACTAGACTGTAGTTCGGATTTATCTTTGGTCCCTGGCTCAATCCCTACATGCTCCCATCCCCTCCTGCGGAAGGTTTGGACTAGGAAGTAAACTATCTTTAACTTTGAAGAAACATTCGAAACATGTAAAACAAACAGACACATAACCCGGGAGTGTCGAGATAATCAGTTCAGCACGCTAACTGCACGACAAGATTTGCGCTTAACTTAATAACAGACTGGTTACAAACTAATAGCCTGATATATACAATATGTCACACGAGCAAATTTAAATAATCTTTCAGCATTGATCTGTAGAAATGTAGATCTACATAAACTAAACTTCTGATTTAGCACTCTTAATATATATCTTATTAATTATTATTATTAATAATTTGGATGTAATTTAGATAAAATTTATGAATACAATATTAAATTTAAAAATAGAAGATTAGTTTTAGTTTATTATAACATTTCAATGTAGATCTAGACATAAACATCCGGAAAAATAAATTATCGCAATATTTCTGAAGGAACAGTAAAGGTTCAATCATATTTTCAAAAGCCTTTAGTGTTTTTTAATCAAACCGTGACGGACAGACCAACAAACAGACAAAACGCACAAAAATATGCTTCTTTCATTCTAATGGGGACACTAAACAAATTTTTTTTAAATAAATATCTGATTTTTTAAAAAGTTTAAGAAATTAGTTTAGAATCATGTTATGTCCGGGCTTTACGCTAGTACACGAAATTCGTTGCTAAAAGTTCATTTAAAAAAATGTGCGTGATATCTATTTGATTGGAGCATTTCTTATTGTAACATTTCCTCCCTTACATTTACGTAATTGTTTTAGAATTGGTGTTTTGTTATTAAAAAATCGCTTGTATAATTAATTTTATAAATTAAATGGTTTGCTTTTAGAAAACTAAAAGTAGCCGTTGCACCTAAACTTTTCAAGCCGCATTTAAAGATGAAATAATATTTTTCGTATCTCTTATAGTTTTGGTGCCCTGAGTGTGACAGACGGACAGACGGACATTTTGCACAAACCTAATAGCGGCTTTTCCCCTTACGGGGGCCCCTAAAAATCCCCGTTTGGGTCAGAATTTTGTGATTTTTGCATCACAAAAGAGATACAAGAGACCGATAGCAAAGACTAACAGACACTCTTTTGTTCCCCTGGCGGTTCAATAATTAAACAGAAACAATTTAAAATAAACATTTTCACATGTCAATTTTAAGTTTAAGTTAGAGTTTTGGATATAGATATATATATAAGAATGGGGGCACGGTACTCGAATGGTTAAGCGCTTGGCTTCCGAACCTGAGGTCCTGGGTTCGAATCCCGGTTTAGGGATTTTGAATTTCTGGATTTTTAGGGCGCCCCTGAGTCCACCCAACTCTAATAGGTACCTGACTTTAGTTGGAGAAAGTAAAGTGGGTTGGTCGTTGTGCTGGCCACATAACACCCTGCTCGTTTACAGCTGGCCAAAAAAGAAACAAATGACAATAAAATCATCTGCCCCATAGATTTTCAGGTCTAAAGGGGAAACTTTATTTCTGTTACCTGATGTTCCAATTGAGTTGCAGGAAAAAAAAAAGATTTACAAAATTATGTTTCCAGTAAAAAAGAATGTAAACATAGGAGTCACACAGTGGAGTAGCTAGGATGGGGGAAGGAGAGGGGAATAATTTTAACCCCCCATACCACCCCCCACTAGAGTGGGGCTCCAAATTAGTGTTGTTTTTTTTAGTGTTTTTAAATAATTAAATTAAATATTACGCAAAATGCAGGAGCCCCCAAAGAGGTCAACCACCCTGGCCCCCAAACGATGGAAAATTCCTAGCTACGGCCCTGGAGGCACATCAGAAATGTGGCTGCATTAAAATGTTTCAGTGAAATTCCAAAACAGTGATCGAAAGTGGAATTAACCATGTTTTAGCTTTTCCATCAACATGCATGGTTAACCTAGATTTAGTACATACAAATTTAATGAATAAACTAAGAAATAGACTGGATGTATCGACACCTTCGACTTGCTTTGACTAATTTAAATCTTAAAATTTCTATATTTCTATAGATACCCCCTCCCTCCCACTGGTCCACAAATGAGATTGGACCAAATCGCTCTGAGCATGCTATAAGCATGAAAGTAGCGCTATATAAAAGCTATAATAAAAATTTGCCTTCTCCCGCTTCTTTATAAGTGATTTTTTAGAGGGGGGGGCGCTGGCGTATTTTTTAAAAGAAAAAAATGCGAAAAAGGAGGCGGTAGGTCAATAAAGGTTGAAGACCACTGCTCTATACTATCCATACCTGCGTTCGCAATGACATCGCTGTTTGTAGTGCGGTCCTGGCATCGTATGTCCATGATGAAGCGCAAGCATCTTTGTTGAAAGCGCTCAAGAAGTCGTAGCTGTTTTCGATATAGTGTTCATGTCTCAGAGCCATATAGAAGGGTTGAGAGAACCACCGCCTGGTAGACATTTATTTTTGTAGGTAGGCGGAGCGATTTGTTCTTCTAAACTCTCGCCTAAAGGCGTCTAAAAGCGTTACTGGCCCTGGCCAGACGGTTATCAACTTCCCTTGAAAGTGATGCGTCATTTGACACTATGCTACCTAGATATGTGAAGTGGTCTGTCACGTTAAGGGGCTGTCCGTTTACTGTGATGCTTGGGGCTGAGTATGTTTCATTGGGTGACTTCTGGAACAAGACTTCTGTTTTCCCGCGGTTTATACATAGACCGAAAGAGGCGGCAGCGTAGGCAAATTCGTTTACCGCGTTCTGGAGGTCATTTTCATTGTGAGCTAGCAGGGCGCAATCATCGGCATAGAGAATCTCCGTTATGACCATCTCCTTTGTTTTTTGTATGGGATAGTGGACGTCGGAGATTAAACACGTTGCCGTCAGAACGTAATCGCTGCTTAATTTAACCCAGCATTACGCCAAAGAAGATAGCGAATAGCAGTTGTACATCTACGGGCTCTGAAACCACATTGGCTATCAGATGAGACTTCATCCACTAAAGACTGGTTTAGTCGGTCGAGCAACACTCGAGCAAAGATCTATCCTGCTACCGACAGAAGTGTAATGCATCGATAGTTGGCGCAGTTAGACTTGTCACCCTTTTTGTATAGGGATATGATTACGGAGTCTCTAAGTTCAGGTGGGACCACGCACTTCTCCCAGCATAAAGCGAACAAGTCTATTAGCCTCTCAGTTAGGGCGACACCACCCATTTTAAATATAAGATAAGATAAGATAAGATAATTTTATTGATCCAATCTAATGGAAATTCAGTTTGATTACAACTTGACAACGTCAGCGTAACTACTATACAAAAACAATGTTAATGAAAAATTCGAACAACATTCACATACAAACACACATGCACATTCACAACCAGCGCTTTATGAATTTGACTTCTATGTACTTCTCGATGACAGCTGATCTCGTAACACTCTGATCGAATGTGGGACAAAGGAGTTTTTAAATCTTTCAGTTTTAGTCTTGATGGAAAGGAGACGACCACTTAGTTCAGATCTTATGTAACAGTGGTTTAATGGGTGAAGAATGTCTTTAAGAATCGTGAGTGATTTGGAAATGCATCTTTCTTGGAAAAGCTCTTCAAGAGATGGTAGCTGTGCTTGAGTAATATACGATGCTTTTTTAATTAGTCTATTTATTCTGAATCTTTGTGCCAGTGGAGTATTACCGTACCAGCAGGTGATGGCAAAGATATTTCAGCAGGAAGTCCATCTGAGCCAGGTGCCTTGTGTCTTTTGAGTTTAGATATTGCTGTCTCAATTTCTTCAGATGTCGGTGGGTCGTCGAGCTTCTCTCTTATGGTTTTCTGAGGGACATTTGCCAGCGATTCCTCCGATAGGTGTCTTTTATCACCAACCAGCATACTGTAGTGTTCTGTCCAGCGATTTAGTATGTCCGCCTTGCTGGTAAATAGTGTAGAACCATCGGATGATCTTAACGGTGCTGTAGTCTGGTAGGTTGGGCCATAGGCACAACGAAGCGACTCATAGAATGAGCGTGTGTCACCAGTTTCAGCATGTCTCTGCATGCTTACGGACTTCAGCCACCAACAGAGACTGGTTTGCAGCCAGGACTCTCTCTTGTCACACTCTGGAGTCAAAGCCATAGGGCAGACTGGGCTCTATAGCTTTGGTCGGCAGCCAGTCTAGGAGACGGAAACTCCGAAATAACACCTATGGCTATCTGCTGTTCACAGCCGTCTCAGACTTCTGTGCCACTGTGAACTGCATTAAGCTTAAAGAGTGGTATTGGTCTGCGCGAGCCGACTTTCACTTTAAAAATACTCTGCGCAGGCTGGAGGCAATACAGTAATTAGCCCGCAAATGTTACACACACACATATATATATATATATATACCTATATCGCACAATGTTGCAAATTTGATACAAACCCAAAAAATAAAGTCGAATTATTTATTTATTTATTATTATTTTTTAGTGAAATTTTTAACTTTAAAGCGAATTGAATTTGTGGACACTTCCTTTTCTCTCTTGGCGTTAGTAGAACAGAATGTATTTTGCAATCAAAGTGTGTTCGATTTTGATTTTTTTAGACTGATACAACAGGTAAAGATTCTTTTCATTCTCATTTAATACTAAATTGAAAAATCGTAGTGAAAAAAATATTTCTATAATGTAATGATGTTATATTAGCTGTGGAGTTAAATTTAGCAATGTTTATATTAACATAATGATTCTGTAAGCATTTGAAGTATTGTTGTAAATTACCTACATTTCGCAAAAGTGGTCATATTTTTCAATAAATTAGATTCAACAGTAGATAAAAGTAGATGTACGTTTTTCATTTAGAACATATAGCTTTGAAATGTATTTAATGGTCTTAGGTCATTTCCCTGCACATTCTAGATCTAGATCTATAGTAATAAGTATAATAGTAGATCTATAAGATCTCAAAAATCTAGATTTTTTTAGTGAATCTATAATAATATAAATGATAATCTACATATAAATTCCATGATTTCAAAATATAGGCCTATCCTTATAGATAATTTTCAGATCTAAAGATTGTCTATAGGTTCTCTGAATCCAAATATATCTTCTATAGAGGAATCCTGAGCGTGAGATGACGACGAGCTCTCAAGTCTCTCAAGTAGCGTAAAAGATGCAGACTTTATAGATTACGAAGACCACTCATGTAAAATAAAAATAAAGAGTATTTCGACATTTATGAATATTTTTAATAATTAATTAAAGGAATATTCATTGATTTTTTTTTATTTTAGGTAGCTTCAAATGAATCTTTTGCTGATGTAGATGAGCCATCAGGACCGACCTATGGATAAAAGATATCTTTGGGAGAGAGAACACCTGGACATAAAAAAAAATGCTGGCTGCCTGATCATGTTATGAGCTTCAGAGTGCCATTGCGATGGCGCAAGTTCGAACCATTGTTTGAGCTTGATGGAATAATAATTTCTGAAAAAACTTCAGAATTATGCTTATAATAGAGATTTGTTTTACATAAACACTCAAAATCAACAAGGCCAGTAAAATCTTCTATTGATTATTTAAGGGGCTTTAAAAAATATTTTTATCATGCAGGCGGATTCATCGGAGACGCATGATCTACATCCTGCAAGCCATATACCAGGCTTTAAGGGGTTAGTATCTGGTCTCTCAAAACTCTTGCCTGTGCTGTATAATGAATCCATGGATACACTCTGTTCATCAAATTCATTGTGGCCTGTGGTACACATTTTGGAAATTCATATTGCCCTATGTCGCGACCGCCACTGAATACATACATTGATCAAGCCAGCAACAAAATAAAGTTTGGACATAACTGAAAATTATTAAAACTATGTAACTCTGGTGAGTACATTTGATGCTCTGCATCCAGTTATTATCCCAGTTATTATCCCAGTTATTATCCCTTGACTTCATTTATCAACTGAAATTTCAAACAATATCCAACACTTTGTAACAGCCGAGGCTAAGGCTAATTACCAGATTAAAAGGAGATCTCATTTAAAGTTATACATTTGTGTGTATGTATTAAAATAGAGAATGCTACTGTTATATTTTTCCCAAGAGATTTAATATTTCATTATTCTAAGTTTTGTGACTATAACTATTTGGTTTCTAAAAAAAATTTTGTTTTCTATAAATATTAAATAATATTTTTGAAATACTATTTTCATTAATTATTGGAATTATAATAATTATGTTTTTTATTTAGTAC
>JADKLZ010008428.1:0-16898 GCA_021533235.1 Biomphalaria straminea
TTTGCCAACTACAAGAGAGGACATTGAGCTGCGTAGAGACTGATGTCTATTCTTACAGTCATGCATAAAGTATCACTCCCAGGTACACAAATACAAGCAGGGCATGGGGTGTTGGGTGGGATACTAGCTAATCTACAGCATAAGGTCTAGATTCCCAGACAGTGTTTGTCTCGATTGCAGCTTATATAAGAATCATCTATGTTCATACATTATACACATTTTGGGAGAAAACAAAATCAAGTAGGCTAAAAAGAAATGCACACTTTCCTTTACTAAAGTTTACTACAAAGCTCTGTCTGTCACTCTGTCTATCTGTGTTTGTTTCGATATAAGACATTTATTAAAATGTTGATATTTGTTTTGGTAAATGGCATTTATTAAAATGTTGATATTTGTTTTGGTATATTAAAAAGTTGACATCTGTTTTTTGTGCATGACCTTTATTAAAATGTTGACATTTGTTTTGGTATATGACATTAATAAAATATCTTTTTTAGGTATATTAAAATGTTGAAATTTGTTTTGGTATATGTCATTTGTTAAAATGTTGACATTTGCTTATCTATATGATAGGCCTATTTATAAAAAAGTTGACATTTGTTTTTGTATATGACCTTTATTAAAATGTTGATATTATTTTTGGCATATGACACTTATTAAAATGTTGACATTTGTTTTGGGTATACGACATTTACAAGCAAGAAATAAGAAAAGAGTCATTGCCTTATTCGGTTGTCTGTGTATGTATGATGAAGGGGGTATCCCTGCAGACTTTCTCTTGACGTGCCTTCATTCTCAAACCTGCACAATTCTAAGAGAATGTGCAAACTTTCTGCCTGTCCAATATTTGATAGAACCAAGTGTAGCATCTTTTACTGCACCCTCGAGCCTTTTTTTTTTAACGAGTCCTCTTACTAGCTTGCAAACTCTACATAGATGGACGGACACTAGGTGTACACGAAATTTTCTTAAATATTTGACCAGTTGATGTAGATCTTTGGGGGGTCTTTGACCGCTATAATTTTTCAAAATATAATCATCAATAGCCTCTAGAGCAGGGGTTCTCAACCTGCGTGTTGCGACCCATTTGGGGGTCGAATGGCCATTTGCGAGGGGTCGCCGAAGGCCATCGGAAAATGTATATATTTATTTTTGGGTGGGGTGGGGGGTATTTTCATCGGAAGTTTAAAAAAAATATATTTTGTGTGTGTGTCTCTAACGTGTTGTTACAAGAATATTTGTTCTATAGTCGAAATAGCCTACATTTATAGTTTAGGCTATATGCCCTGGGTTTGAAAGATTATTCAGATAAAATTATTATTATATTATAATTAAACAAATTATGAAACGATCGTCAAGTATCAATAAAATAATAACAAGATTACAAAGAGAGTTTGTGTGATACACAAACTCAGAGGCGGCCCCCGTCGGAGTCAGATCCCTATCAGATCCGCCTATTCGCAAGATGTTTCGGATGTTCCTTCTAAGTTGAAAATAATTAACTTCTCGCTAGACGACGGAGGATGGCGAGCAGGGTTATCTTGATGTTTGCGCACTAGACTTTAGTTCGGATTTATCGTTGGTCCCTGGCTCAATTCCTGTGTGCTCACATCCTTAAACTATCGCAATATTTCTGAAAGAACAGTAAAGGTTAAATCATATTTTCAAAAGCCTTCAATGTTTTTTTTTTTTATCTAACCAAGACGGACAGAACAACCAACAGACAAAACGCACAAAAATATGCTTCTTTCATTCTAATGGGGGCACTAAACAATTAAAAAAAAAATCTGATTTTTTTAAAAATTTAAGAAATTAGTTTGGAATCATGTCATTGCCGGGCTTTACGCTAGTACACGAAAGTCGCTGCTAAAAGTTCATTTTTAAAAATGTGCGTGATATCAATGTGTGAAGTGCATTTCTTATAGTAACATTTCCTCCCTTACATTTACGTAATTGTTTTAGAATTGGTGTTTTGTTATTAAAAAATCGCTTGCATAATTAATTTTATAAATTAAACGGTTTGCTTTTAGAAAACTAAAAGTAGCCGTTGCACCTAAACTTTTCAAGCCGCATTTAATGGTGAAAAAATATTTTTCGTATCTCTTCTAGTTTTGGCGCCCTGGGTGTGACAGACGGACAGACGGACAGACGGACATTTTGCACAAACCTAATAACGGCTTTTCCCCTTACGGGGGCCGCTAAAAAGTGACAATAAAAAGATAGATCTAAAAACATTGACATATAGCCAGGGGATACGAATGACAAGTCAATGTATCATATTGAACGTAGACGTGATAATACTTCTTTCTTTCTTTATAATTGTTAGTCAAAAATATTTGTTGCGGACCACATCTTCGTTGTCACAGTATACTTTTTCAACCACCGAAATTACTGTCCATTAAATGCGTCGCGACGCCATTGCGGGATGAAACATTTCTATGTAGATGATCTAATCACCTAGCGAAGAAAATTTAATACTAGCTAAATCCCATTTACCCAAGCCTATGAACGAAAAAGATTTTATAGTTGGGGATCGCCGTCTAGTTTAAAATTGTATTAGGGGAGCTAAAAAGGTTTAGAACCGCTGCTCTAGAGTTTATCCAGTCTTTGTATTCAGTAAAGAATCAAATACAGTTACAGTCCTTCATTAACTCTTTCTCTCCGTAATTATTTTACATGTTCCAATGGAATTTTCCCTTTTACTCATTCGTATTTCACTACCCCTGTTTTTTTTTTCTTACTAAACTTCAATAACTTTTTTGTATGTAATTAGAAAATGTTATGTTTGGTAAAGAATTAAAGAGTATTGCATGCTCGTTTTACACAATGCAAATTAATGTTCATAAAACTAAAAATTAATTTAATGTAATGGGGTCAGATCGATTTTGGTATCGTCAATTAGGAGAGAAAGAGTTAAAATTTCTGCGCACCGTCGTAGACATTAGGGGGGGGCTGTAATAGAAGAAGTTGATTGTACAAGCTCGTTGAAAAGACACTTGTACTTTTGTATATGCATGGATAGTGGAGCCAGAAATGATTACCATTAGCTTTATAAAGGAGAAATTGATTTTAAAAAGACTTTTTCAAAAGGTTTACTTGTTCTTGCTCATATTGTATTCTGGATGAAATGTGTATAGATCCATAGTGCTGAACTTAACAATTGTAGTTATGAGTTTCCCTATTTCTAAACCACAGGTCGAGTCTACGAACCTTTAAACTTTCGCTGTAGTTCAATCGGCGGGAGCAAGCCCAAAGTGGCGACACCTACAGTGGTTGGCAGAATTGAACAGTACAAGGGAGAGAACCCAACCATGTTTGCATGGGAGATAAGAGATAAACTTTTAGCAGATGGTTAGTTTAATTTTTTTTTTTCGTCAGGAGGAACAAGCACAATGTACCTCACTCACCAATCGTAAGCAAACGACATTTGCCCACGTGATAATATTGATAAAACAATTGAAAAAAAAAAAAAACTGTCACGTGATAGCCATTGTGTATTACGTAATTTGTATAGAAGAGAATCACGTGGCTAAATGTTGTTTGTTTACAATTGGTGAATGAGGTCTATTACATTTTACTTTTTCATTTTCTATCTGTTTGCGTGTTGTTGTACGGCGTTTTAGTTTAGGTTTATCAGTGACAGAGTTGTTCGGGTAAAGACGGTTGCACAGATGGTCAGAAATGAAATCTATTAATTTAACCAGTGGCGTAGCAAGGTATCCGTGGGCCCGGGTTCAAGAATATCTTGGTGGGTCCCCCTACCCCAAGTAAGACGAATGTGAAGTGTGACATTGAGTAATCTGAATGTATGGGTTTGTTAACCAAAAGTCATTCTAATATGTTCTGCTTTATATAGATCTTTCTTCTAATTTCTCAACATAAAGAACACACAGCCGACTGCGCTTACAATTTTGTGTTGGACAATAAGCAGAACAATGTTATCGAATAATTCTAATTTTCCTCTAATTGCTGCAGCTTCCATGCGTTTTTATTCTTTGAGAAACACAGACTGCTTTGGTACATCTAAATATCTTAATCTCATTGTTGTTAGAGTATTATCCCTCGATGACCATATTGTGGGCAAAAGTAATTGAGTCTATTATGTACTGTGCTCTTCCTATTGGATTCAAGACGCAACCATCTTGAGATGCTGTGAGCAAAAAACATCAAGTCATTAAAATCTGCAATGTCTTAAGCACAGCTGACGAAATTATTTAAGACTATGTTTAAATCGTAGTTAAAATAGTGAAAATAATGCATGAGCGGCTTTTTTTGATGAAGCAATACCCGAAGACCATTAAATTGTAGGCCCTACAATACACTTACATTGGAAGCACCATCATAGCTTTGACCTCGCAGTTTATTTAAAGAATAATTGAAGTTATTCATTAGTTGGAGCATTCATCCCGCCAATTCTGCAGACGTCTGGTTCTCACAAAAATGAAAACCTAGAAATAATTCTTTAATTGCTATTTTTTTGTTGATTTTTTGGGTATTCCGTCATTGAGATCACAAACATTTTTTTAAAATCATGCTACTTTGATCACATTTTACTATGTCTTGAGTGTTCTCAACAATGAAAGAGAAAAACGGTGCGAATTAGACCTCGGTAGAAATGCATTGCCCAACAGGTCTGTTAACTCGTTTTGAATCCGCGAGGCTTTGTTTTTCTTGTAAAATTTCAATATTCATAGCAATTTTTAAAAAAATAAAGACTAGTCATGGATTTTTGTACAAATATAAAGATGTAAAATTTCTTTAAGAACTATAATCTAAATACTAAGCAATGGTCAGAGTTCCATATAGGCCTACATATGCACAGGCATTCATCTCCAAGAGACTCATGTTTTTTGTAAAAAAATATAGGTCTAATGATGTTAACTTTCTATAAGAACTTGATCAAAATCTAGGCATTGGTCAGAAAAAGACATTCTTCCATGATAACTTGGATATCTATCTTCTAGGACCTTTTTTTAACCTGCTCCCCAATTTGGTTTCGCCATTCATTGTAACAGAACATATTCAACTTTAAAGATACATGTGGAACTAACTCTGGTGTTTTCTTTGCTTGCTAATTTGTTTTTTGACTTATCTCCTTTTCTTATGATCACTTGAAACATTTTTTAATCAATACAATGATCACAAAACAATGTGAGGAAGATTTCCGAGGACACTGTTGTCCTAAATGAGTGTTTCACACTATTTCAAATAATATACGTCATTGACTCGGGTTCAAGGTATTAGATTCACAGATTTTGAATCATTTTTTTGTTAACTAACTTATCACAGAAGTAAAATATATCCAGATCCTTTTTATCAATCAACAAGCGTGATTTTAACACATTATAAATACAGAAAAAAAAAGAAACAAATTGAGCTTTGAGAAAATTGAATAATTAACATTTGTTTCGCAATTTTAATCGTGAATTTGTGTCATCCATAAGATCTCTCGTGGACCCAAACTAGACTCAAGAGTCATGGGCCCAAGTGCAATGAACCCTTTGCACAATTGTTGCTACTCCACAGACTGTGGGCCCCTAATGGTCGTGGGCCCGGGTTCATTGAACCCCTTCGCGCCATGGATGCTACGCCACTGAATTTAACCTGACTTAAGAAAAATCTTGTCCAATGAAAATGTAAATATATCTTGTATAGCAGTGCGCCTGGCTTAAAGCCAGCTCATCATTATTACATTCGTTAAAGTCTGGATGACGGCTTCAGAGACTGAAACCCTCCTATTCTAAACAAAACTATTTAAAATCCTGCGGTTGAATGTATAACATTGTAGACGAGAACTAAATTTCCATTCAGATCAAGGTTTACCTAATCCAATCGGACAGAACTGAGACGTTAAGTTTGAGACAAGTCAAAAAAAAACAAAACAATTTCTTCTTTTACAGCAGGGCCGATGGGAGTACAGGCAGGTCAAGAGCTATACACACGATAACTGTCTAGAATTAGAAATTCGATCTGGTTTGCTTTATTAGGACGTAATTATCTTCTTTTTTCGTAGTAAAATGTTTTAAAAATGTTTTGTAAAATGTTTTACATGTTTCGGAAATTCCTTCAGAGTTGAAGATAGTTATTTCCTAGTCCAAACCTCCCGCAGGACGACGGGGGATGGGAGCGGGCAGGGTTTGAACCCGGGAACATCGGTAAATCGATACGACAGTCCAGCGTGCAAACCGCTCGACCAGGCAGCCATCCGTCTAGTAATGTCTCTAATCTATAAGATTTAAAATGTGGCATGAGGATTTCCTTTAATAGCATACTGTTCTTTGTTTTAAACTATTAAATGTTTTGCTTTGCCTTCTTTTTTTTATCATTTGCTTCTTTTGCATTGAGAACATGAAAGTATTCTGTCTTATTGGACCTTGTTTAATCAAAGTTATTGTCTACTTTTTGAAAGGTGTATGCACTCACAGCAATGTACCAAGCGTTAGCTCCATCAACAGAATACTCAGAAATCGTTCTGCTGAGAAGGCGGCCACAGAGTATGCCAGGATGGCCTCCCAGGTATTTCATCCCCTCTACCCATCGCCGTGGTGGCCTCCTTCTGGTCCTGGACATTTGTCTTCTGCTGCTTCAATGGCAGCCAATCCTCTTCTGGCTATGGCACAGACTTCTTCCGCTCATACACCGAGAACCAATCAGATGTTTCCTTTTCCTCTTCCAGTTACGTCATCGCAACACGTGTCGGATGAAATGGAAGAAGAGGAAGAAAGCGGACAAATTCAATATAATACTGACGAAGGTATTGTGTTTGATTTTGTCATTTGAATTACATTTAACTCCTAATCTAAACCTTTAAAAGTAAAAGATCCCTTTCAGACCTTGTGATCTATGGGAAGATGATGCAAAAGGCATCTGTTTCTTTGGCCCATAGTTAACAAGGGTGTTAGGCCTATATTGGTCAGCACAACGACCAAACACCTTTACTTTCCCCTAACTAATGTCAGGTACCTATTATTGCTGGGTGGATTCAGAGGCGCCCTTAAGATCCCGAAATTTAAAACACCAGTCTTCTATGGGATTCGAGCCTGGGAACATTCGGTTTGAAAGCCAAGCGCTTTGCCACTCGGCCACCTATCTAAACCTGAATCAACTTAAAATGTACTAAACTATTTTTTTTTTAAGTAGGACTATTATATTTTATAATATACCGGGTAATTCAAAATACAAAAAATTGAAAAGTGGTTTGAGTGCTGGGACAAGTCCCAAAAGGCTCGTGGAGCATGAGACCGCACTTCCCCGTGGTGGAGGCTGTCCAGGCCTGAGCATGCTAATATAGCACAGTGCAGGACAGGCCACTGTCCTGTTGGCTCATACTTTTCGCGGCTATGGCCAATTTTCGATTCACGGTGCCCCCGCTGAGGGGAAGGCGAGGAAACCATGCCTCATATTCTGTTTGACTGCCCCAGACATGCTTACCTCCGTCTCGACAGGTCTGGGAAACCAAAACTTCTCGACCTGTGTGGAGACGTGTATGCACTACGCAGGACAGCAGGATTTCTGTCAAGGACAGAAAGGATTTAAGCCTAATTTTTCTAAGCTCTACAAAGTAATGTCCACTTGCAAGAAGTATTCGACTTTCCATCTAGGAATTTCTTGAAACACAAATGGTCAACTAACAAGCGCAATAAATGCGATTTGATATGAGGATCAAATGATATAAAGAATTAAACCTAGAGTTTTAGCTCAATTCATTTTTAGGAATATTTAGTTAACAAAGAAAGTTCAGTTCAACGTCCTAGCCATTGACTTGATTGTTGTAAAAAAAACAAAAAAAAAAAAAAAAAAAAAAATAAACAAATAAAGTTGGCCTCTATGTAGTTTCTATTGTTCATCATGTTCCCGCAGAAACTTCCACTGGGTCTCAATGTGCACTAAGTGACCAAGACACTTTTCAAAAGCTGCGCAGAAACCGGACAACTTTCTCACAGAGTCAACTTGAACTTCTAGAACAAGAATTTCTGGTAAGAGGAAAAAAGTGAAGGAGAAGTATAAAGGAGAAACATGGATATGGAGTTAGCTTAATTATAACTCGTCATTAGTCTTTGGTCATCATTCAGAATTGTGACCATTGGACAAGAAGATAATCTAAGCCAGGCTAAATCTAAATGTTCTTTTTAGACTAAAAAATGAAAAAGATTAACAATACATCATCTTTATTCTATTGTTTTTCTTAGTAAATAGTAAGTAAAAATAGTCTATTAAAGTCCTTTTTTTAAAAGCAATAATTAAAACGAAAACAGAATCATATTTGATGTTTTGTTTGCCTTAGAAAACACACTATCCAGGAGTGGCAACAAGAGAAACTCTAGCAAGTAAAACGAATCTCTCTGAGGCAAGAGTTCAGGTATGCAGCTTGGTTACAGTTCGTTGACCTAAATATACAATTTTAATTGGGAGTCTTTTATTTCCTCACACAAAAGTTTATCTATGTTATTTGTTTAGTGCATAAATAATTCCGTTGAATAACTCTAAACATACAAATCTCACTTTACAAAATAAAAGCACCTGATGCAGGGCCGGTCCTAGCGCTTGCGGGGCCCTATGCGAAACTGATTGCGCGGGGCCTATAGTCTGGGTGGGAATAAGGATAGTGACTATAAAAGAAAAAAAAGGTATGGGAACGTCCTGTTAAAGGTGAAAAGTTGCCCGATTAGGTCTATTAGATTTTAACATGAAAGCTGACAATGCTTTTTTTCTTTTATCGCGCTTAGGATTAGTGTTTTCCGCAATGAATGACACCCACAAATGACAATTCTGTCTATTTTTCATGAGATTTTTGATGAGTTTTCAGATTTTAATAAGTGCAAAACATTTCCAGGAATTTTTCGTATATATTTTGCAATTAATAACTACACATAGAATTAGAGCGAGGCCTATGAAAGCGCGGGGCCCACTGCGACCGCATAGGTTGCAGTGGCCTAAGACCGGCCCTGACCTAATGGAGTGCTTTTCTATATATATGTTGCACTTTTGTTGTTTGCCATTTGTAATCTTTTGAAGTTTGCATTTTTAATTTTTTATAGAAGTCCCTTTTGTCTCTTAAAATGTCTGCCTGTACTTAGGAATTACTACATGCTCTACTCAGACTCCTAAGAACACTATAGTGTTCTGTAGAACATAGTTTGAAAAACCATTTAATGTATACACAAACATAAATTAGAAACCCACCTTTGGCTTTATGTATAATAGCCTGATTACTATAACAAAATAGTCTATGCCTTTCATTTGATACAGTTGTCCTATTCTAATCGAAAGATGAATTGATAGCAAGTATACATGTTTAGGAATTATTATATTCTTGCCTATTAAATGAAAAAAAAAAAGGTTCAATGTTGATATTATAGCTACAAATGTTGTAGAATATCGTGCTCAATAATTAGATAAAAAAAAGACAACTGACTTAAATAGTAAAGCCCAAATATTCAAAAATAAAAAAAAATCTTTTTGTTTTAACAGGTTTGGTTTTCAAACAGGAGAGCAAAGTGGCGCCGCCATCAACGTTTGAAACTATTTCACAGTACACACTCGTATCAGTTCCCAAGCCCACAGCGTGGACCCAAAAAAACAATTGGGTTACAAACCCATCAAGAAACATCTAAATACCCAAACATCTCCTTTCCAGATACATTGTGTTCTGCATTACCATCTTCATTCACTACTCCCACTCCAAGAAATGAAAGGGCAGTAGAGGCAAGAGGTAACTCAGAAACAGGGATGGAGAAAGCTAATAGAGAATGTACTGTAGAGAAAACTGTCAGCTTGGACTTAACAGTCAATAAGAAACATTCAACCAAACCAAGTTTTTCAATCAGTGAACACTCAGCTTTTAAATCAATGGAATCACAGAAGAATGTTTCAGAGTCAGGCCGTTGCCAGATATATTACCACTAGGACAAGCAGTAAACCTTTCCTTAGACCATATTAGAGTTCAAGCCAACAACAACAATCATATTCCCTGTATTATGTATGCTAAAGTGATATCAGAGAATGGCTAGCCTTGAGACACCTGTGGACAGAATTTAAAAGAAAATGTTTGTTAAATATTTCATGTTTCGGATATTCTTTCACAGTTGAAGATTATCTACTCCCTTGTCCAAACCTCCCACAGGACAACAGGGGAACAGTGGGTATCAACCCAAGACTATTGACCAAGCAAAAGGCAGTCCAGTTCCAGTGTGCCAATGTACTCTTTCAATAGTGTTAAAGAGAAGATAGGTTAAAACTCTCAAATTTATGCAAAAAAAAAAAATCCCTCATTCTTTCATTCTTAACAAT
Source organism: Biomphalaria straminea (assembly GCA_021533235.1). Classification (NCBI taxonomy): domain Eukaryota; kingdom Metazoa; phylum Mollusca; class Gastropoda; family Planorbidae; genus Biomphalaria; species Biomphalaria straminea. The sequence continues at coordinate 10,291 of JADKLZ010008428.1, forward strand.
ACAAAGGATTTAACAATGTGTGACATATAAAATAGTAACAAAAAAGACTTTTTAATGTATATAAATCACAAAGAGCAATAAAATACTGATTAGTACAAAAACAGATAAAAGATTCACACTAAAAAGATGAGCATTTACAATGGTCCTAAAACTGTAAAAACATAGGAGCTCTCATTATTTACATTTATCAAATACATGTATCAAAAATTCTAATACTGTAGAGTAGTATAAATTAAACAAATATGTCTATAATTTATAAGACTGCAAAAGAATGCATATAAATATGACCACATGGTGATGCTGGTTGGGTTTGGGTAAAGTGGTTAATTTTCTTAGATCAAATACTGGATTTATTCATGGTAAAAGTGGATAAAGTTGATTTATCCATTTGAAAAAAAAAAAAAACTGATTGCAAATAATTTTTTTAAAGCTTAGGCCTATGTATAGAAATAAGTTTTTTTCTTGTTTCAAGAACTTTTTATAAATCTAAAAAATTTTTAAAAAAATTATGATTTAGTATTTGTTACATACATAAAAGCACATGTTTAAACATAAAGAGTTTTTTTCTTCTAAATTCTTTAAAAATTTGAAAAAACAGAATGTTCCATTGATGTTCATTTACAGAGCAATCCAGCAACTCTGCTAATTTACATTCCATTTTTTTAAAAATTAAGCAAATATCGAGATTTAAACGAAGATCTCACAAAAGATATAATTTCTAAGCGCATGATTTATGGCCTATATCTTTACCGTAAAAATGATGTCAGTTTTGTAATACTGTTATGCATGTTTTGTAAAAAACAGAACAAAAAAAAATATAATTCATTAAAGCCTTAATTGTTTTTATATGTATATTAATTATCTGCAAAAGTTCCTACAGTTCAGCACCAAAAAGCTGGCTAGAGGAAGAATGTTTAAATTATATATATATATAGAACCTAAATAGGTTAATTCTATTAATAACTAATTACAGTGCAGTTATTTTGAGCTGCTTTATGTCTATATTCATTAAAGCTTTAATTGTTTTTATATGTATATTAATTATCTGCAAAAGTTCCTACAGTTCAGCAGCAAAAAGCTGGCTAGAGGAAGAATGTTTAAATTATATATATATATATATATAGAACCTAAATAGGTTAATTCTATTAATAACTAATTACAGTGCAGTTATTTTGAGCTGCTTTATGTCTATATTCATTCTCTTTTTCAAAGTTGTTTTTTTTTTTACATAAATGATGATTTAATAAAATAAATTAACAAACAAAAGCGTAAAGCAATGTAGAATAGAAGACTATGCTACATAAAAGACAATATGTTACATAATTTAATTAAGAATTCTATAAACAAATCACTTTACATCACATTTCTGTGTCAAAAAATACTGGTGAGATCTTGCATATTTTTAAAAATAAAGATTTGATACAAGAACACAATTGTGCCTTCAAATTTGATGCTTATTATAAATTTGAAATTTATATTGAATGTGACTTATAAAATTAAATAAATAAGAACAAATTTTCAATTTGAGTTTTTGATATACCAGAGCTGACTGGTGATGTAACGTGATGTATATTAGAAACTTTTAAATTAATTTTTTGTGTGTTTAAATTCAATGTATGTATTTTTTAAAAATGTTATATTTATAATGTTACCCTGAAAAATAAATAATCAATATAAAATGAAAATAAACTTACAAAAAAAAAGTAAAAAAATATAATCTGTTGTGATCAAGCAAATTAACACTCTATGATAAATAGTGTGCACTCAATGTCATGTTATATAAATGTCATGGAGATTTAATACTTCAACAAGTTTGAGCAAACATAAATAAAACGTTTTTATTTAACAAAAAGTGTTGGTTATTTTTTACCCTTTACATCAACACATATGAAAATGTACTTTTGTTTTAAACATTGACAACTATAAACAGTTTAAACAAGGCTGAATCAGCAACAGGAATAAACAAACAAAAAAGAATTCTTCAATGCAAAACTAGAGTGTGGAGAACGGTCCAAGCAGCTGAGATTTATCTCGCCTTATTCCTTGAATGGTGTAAGCTGGTTGTTCTTGTCTAGGTCTCATCAAAGGAGAATAAGCAGCTGGTCCAGGATTTTTTTCTTAATAAACAAAATGTAATTTTAGGAGATGAATTAAAACAGTTTTTATTTTCATTAAGCAGAAAGGAATATTATTGATAATTTGACCATCTATAATAAATATATAATAAAAAGACATTTATCTACTTATATAATATTTATAACAATGTTGAAGTATATAATATTAAAAGAATCACAAATGATTGATTTGATGGGTGACCATTCAAATGATTTCAAGTTCTGAAAATGGTGAATAAAAAATTCCAAAAGATTTAAAACTTATTAGAAGGTGAAGTCACTTTGTTTGTCAACTTAATACCTTATCCCACTGCACATAAAAAGCATGGTGGATAAATGTGAAATGCCATGTTAAGTTCAATGAGCAACTTACCAGTGGAGCACCAAAGAACAGTTCCTTCTCTCCTAAACTGATGACTAAAAGAAGGCCCACTGCGAAGAGTCAGACTGTCTGCTTTTTCTATATTGTAGTCACTAGGTGATGGTAATACTTTGCTACCTAATTAAAAATTGGAATATTAAGTCAGGTCTATTTTAACAGAGTGTGTGACAATAAAATGATTCCCTTCCAATACCAAAGCCCTAGTATATACCAGACCTAGTTGATGAACACTCTGCTAAACTGTAGTGAAACATGGTATACCTACACTTGGCAGAAAAAAAAGCTGAATATCTTTTACCTTGGAAACTTAATGAAGATTTTTTAAAATAAGGAGGCAAGATAAAATAAGCAATGAGGCAAAGAGGAGGGTGCCAGGACATCCATGCTGTTATCATTACTAGAATCTTTAGCTGCTTTGGTGGACATGTTCACAGAAAGCTACTAGGTCAACTCCCACAAGACATTCTGTATGGTGATCTAATAGAAGACATAAGAGCTGCAGGTCAACAACTTTTAATATATACTGATGTATGCAAAAGCAAGATGAAACTCTTCTGTTTCAAAAATTGATACCAACAGTTGGGAGAAAGGGGCACTGGATAGATCCACATGGAGAGCAAGAATAGTATAATAAGATAAGATAAAATGATTTTTATTAATCCAATCTAATGGAAATTCAGTTTGACTACAATAGACAAACTCAGCGTAACTACTGTACAAAAACAATATTGATGAAAAACATTCATACATGAAACACATTCACAACCAGCCCTTTATGAATTTGACTTCTATGTGCTTCTCAATGACAGCTGATCTTGTAACACCCTGACCGAAAGTGAGATAAGTAGTTTTTAAATCTTTCTGTTTTAGTCTAATGGAAAGGAGATGACCACTTCATTCAGATCTTATGAACAGTTGTTTAATGGGTGCAGGTTGTCTTTAAGAATCGTGAGTGTTTTGGAAAGGCATCTTTCTTAAAAAAGCTCTTCAAGAGAAGGTAGCTGTACTTGAGTGATATACGATGCTTTTTTGATTAGTCTATTTATTTTAAGTCTTTTTGCCAGTGAAGTATTACCATACCAGCAGATGATGTCTAAGTTAATAAGACTGCTGATGTTTGCTGCGTTTGATTATTGTTCTGTCTATGTTGAATTTTCTTAGCTTTCTGAGATAGAAAAGTCGCTGGTGAATTTTCGTGTATAGATTTTGACAGTGTTGACTCCATTTCAGTTTGTTGTTGATAGTTGTGTCTAGAAATTTATATTCTTGTACTTGTTCTATGGTTTGGTTGTTTATCTGAATTTCTACAATATGGTCTTTGTTTTTCCTAAAATCAATAATCATTTCTTTAGTTTTCTGAACATTTAAAATTAGAAAGTTATCTATACACTATTGGTAAAAGGTGTTATTTGTTGAATGGTACTTATTTTCGTCACCTGCAATAAGGCCAATGATTGCTGTGTTGTCAGCAAATTGTATGATTGGAGTGTCAGCTGATAAGCTCTGAATGTCATTTGTGTATATAGTATACAATACTGGTGACAGGCACACCCCTGCGACGCTTCAGTGCTAAGTTCTCTCATACCTGACACATGCCCGTTCACTTTTACATAATGTCCTGGATTACAGATGGTGTACACACCAGAAGAAGATAGAAGGGTGTAAATGCTGTAGCATCTTGTGATTATTGATGCCCAACCTGTGACTGCAGTTGTGTTTAAGGCTTGCTAAGGGAAAAGATAGTTTCTTGAGGTGTAAAATGCCACAGACTTTTGTAAAGCATGTAACATTAGTTGGAGCTCAAAAATTGTAAATTTAAATAGTTTAATGTATTTAAATATAAGCAGCTTATCTGGCCAGCACACCATAAAAGGAACTGTGGAAAACTACAAAGATGCAACTCATTTAAAAAGGCAAGCCCTCACTTGGAACCCCCAAAGAAAGAGAAACCTTAAAATGTTAAAGAGAATGTCTTATAGCCAGCACAAGGACCAACAAACTTTATTTTCTCAACTAATTTTGGATATAGAGTTTGGAGCACTCAGGGATGTCCTTTAGATCTCACTAGGATTTGAAGTTGATACACATCTTTATTATAGCTTTTATATTGCGCTACTTTCATGCTTATAGTATGCTCAGAGCGCTTTGGTCAAATCTCATTTGTGGACCAGTGGGGGGGAGGGGGTATCTAGGAGTTGGTTTTCCGTGCTGCTTTGGGCGCTCAGTAAACACAACTCTGCCCGAGTTGGGTGTAGAACCTCGAGCCCCCTTCTAGGTAGCCAAGCAAGCCAAGCTCAAGCCGCACTTGGCCTCTCGACCACGCTTCATCTGTTTGGAAGACAAGTGCTTTTCTTTTAAAAATCACTTAGCCACAAAATCTTAGATTTGTTTGACTAACTAATAATTAATGTTTTTGAATGCTCAAGTTAAAAATCTGCTTTGATAATTATCAAATTTGTAAGTTACCTGCTTTGGTACCTATTATCTGAAATTTATGTCCAAATGTATATGCTGGAGATTCTGGCAGAGTTCTTTGACGTGGTCCAAGTAGAGAAGGCTTGTGATACTGATTAGGTGATGGCCACTGAAAATAAAAAAAAAATTAATGACAACTAACAAGTAACAATGAAAAATAACATAATTACTTATCAATATGGAAAGTAGACCTAGAGTTATGAGATACTGGTATGCAAGTTTTTTTTTTAATGTGAGTAACTAAAAACATCAATGAATAAAATATTTTTTAAAATATCAGAAATGTTTGTATACTATTTGCAACATGAGCTTTTCAAAGTAATTTAAAAAAAAAAACATTGTGTAAATAAATCAAGAATATTTGATGACTTACTTTTCCTTCCCGTTTGAAATCAGATTTATTATGCCATGGATCAATGGGCTGAAACCAAGTTTTTGCCCAGGAAGTGTTGGAACCACCAGCTGTGAAAAAAAAAATGTTAAGACTAGCTGTCATAAAAATGACTTGCCTTGATTATATCTAACTATACATACCTAATGAAAAAATCATAACTTTCAAGAGTTATCACTTCACCAAAAGGCAACATTTTTACCCTTTTCTGGATAACACTTGGTTCCAAAAGTAAACGAAGGAGCGTTTGTCTCATATAGTGGTTTATTTTTTGGTGAGTATGTCCAAAAGTTCGGCCCTTCCATATCTATCTTTAATGGTGGTCTTGCATTATTAGCTTCATCCCAGGAAATAACTTTGAGTGGACGTTGAGGTTCTACATAGTAGAGACTTGGTCCTCTAGGAACACGTTCTGACCTGAATAAACAAAAAAATGTTAATGATAAATCTTGGTTATTTTTACATTAGCTTTAATAACAATATAATGAGTAATAACTATTATAATTGCAAAGTTAAACAAAAAATACTTAAAGTAAACATCTATACAGGGCCTGATTTAAGTATGTGGAGACCCTGGGGCAGAATTTTTGTGGAGGCCCCTACAATTTTATGAAAGCCTTAACAAAGATCCACTTTTAAATGAAAATACTTGTATCTAAAAGCATTCTATATTTAAGAAGAAAGAAATAGAGTTTTGTAAATTTTATCTCTTTCTTAAAAATAAATATTTAAAATGCACATTTTAATTTCAAAAGTGTTTAGTTTTTAGTTTTTGGAGGGTAAGGCCCTTGGTAGGCACACTGCCAAGCACTTCATAATCACAACATTTTTGCCAGCCATAAAAATGTTTGAAGAAAAAATGTTAAATTCTGACCTATAGAAATCCTGAAATATTTTTCTCTCTTCTGTGGAGGCACTTTTTTTTGGTGGAGGCCCCCAGACTCTGATTGCCCTCCCATAAATCTGGCCCTGCATCTATATCTTAACAACAGTTTATTTTACCTTGTCGTTGAAGAATATACTGTTGCCAGTCTGACTAACTTTGGTGGAATCCGACTTCGAGTTGGTTTTACTAGAGGGAAGCCTTTCATTTTTTTCTGAGTTTGACTTATAGAAGAAATCAGCTGTTCTGCCCTGTACTGACCCCTCTGTACAACTGAATTAGTTGATCTATCTGATGTTATGTGGTCAGAGGCATTTAGTTTGTCACTAATGTTATGAAGAGCTTGTAACATAAAAAAAAACA
>JADKLZ010008429.1:0-16215 GCA_021533235.1 Biomphalaria straminea
TTTGCCAACTACAAGAGAGGACATTGAGCTGCGTAGAGACTGATGTCCATTCTTACAGTCATGCATAAAGTATCACTCCCAGGTACACAAATACAAGCAGGGCATGGGGTGTTGGGTGGGATACTAGATAATCTACAGCATAAGGTCTAGATTCCCAGCCAGTGTTTGTCTCGATTGCAGCTTATATAAGAATCATCTATGTTCATAGGCTACATTATACACATTTTGGGAGAAAACATAATCAAGTAGGCTAAAAAGAAATGCACACTTTCCTTTAGTAAAGTTTACTACAAAGCTCTGTCTGTCACTCTATCTGTCTGTGTTTGTTTCGATATAAGACATTTATTAAAATGTTGATATTTGTTTTGGTAAATGGCATTTATTAAAATGTTGATATTTGTTTTGGTAGGCCTATATTAAAAAGTTGAAATTATTTTTGGTGCATGACCTTTATTAAAATGTTGACATTTGTTTTGGTATATGACATTAATAAAATATCTTTTTTAGGTATATTAAAATGTTGAAATTTGTTTTGGTATATGTCATTTGTTAAAATGTTGACATTTGCTTATCTATATGATAGGCCTATTTATAAAAAAGTTGACATTTGTTTTTGTATATGACCTTTATTAAAATGTTGATATTATTTTTGGCATATGACACTTATTAAAATGTTGACATTTGTTTTGGGTATACGACATTTACAAGCAAGAAATAAGAAAAGAGTCATTGCCTTATTCGGTTGTCTGTGTATGTATGATGAAGGGGGTATCCCTGCAGACTTTCTCTTGACGTGCCTTCATTCTCAAACCTGCACAATTCTAAGAGAATGTGCAAACTTTCTGCCTGTCCAATATTTGATAGAACCAAGTGTAGCATCTTTTACTGCACCCTCGAGCCTTTTTTTTTTAACGAGTCCTCTTACTAGCTTGCAAACTCTACATAGATGGACGGACACTAGGTGGACACGATTTCGAAACGAAATTTTCTTAGACGTTTGACCAGTTGATGTAGATCTTTGGGGGGTCTTTGACCGCTATAATTTTTCAAAATATAATCATCAATAGCCTCTAGAGCAGGGGTTCTCAACCTGCGTGTTGCGACCCATTTGGGGGTCGAATGGCCATTTGCGAGGGGTCGCCGAAGGCCATCGGAAAATGTATATATTTATTTTTGGGTGGGGTGGGGGGTATTTTCATCGGAAGTTTAAAAAAAATATATTTTGTGTGTGTGTCTCTAACGTGTTGTTACAAGAATATTTGTTCTATAGTCGAAATAGCCTACATTTATAGTTTAGGCTATATGCCCTGGGTTTGAAAGATTATTCAGATAAAATTATTATTATATTATAATTAAACAAATTATGAAACGATCGTCAAGTATCAATAAAATAATAACAAGATTACAAAGAGAGTTTGTGTGATACACAAACTCAGAGGCGGCCCCCGTCGGAGTCAGATCCCTATCAGATCCGCCTATTCGCAAGATGTTTCGGATGTTCCTTCTAAGTTGAAAATAATTAACTTCTCGCTAGACGACGGAGGATGGCGAGCAGGGTTATCTTGATGTTTGCGCACTAGACTTTAGTTCGGATTTATCGTTGGTCCCTGGCTCAATTCCTGTGTGCTCACATCCTTAAACTATCGCAATATTTCTGAAAGAACAGTAAAGGTTAAATCATATTTTCAAAAGCCTTCAATGTTTTTTTTTTTATCTAACCAAGACGGACAGAACAACCAACAGACAAAACGCACAAAAATATGCTTCTTTCATTCTAATGGGGGCACTAAACAATTAAAAAAAAAATCTGATTTTTTTAAAAATTTAAGAAATTAGTTTGGAATCATGTCATTGCCGGGCTTTACGCTAGTACACGAAAGTCGCTGCTAAAAGTTCATTTTTAAAAATGTGCGTGATATCAATGTGTGAAGTGCATTTCTTATAGTAACATTTCCTCCCTTACATTTACGTAATTGTTTTAGAATTGGTGTTTTGTTATTAAAAAATCGCTTGCATAATTAATTTTATAAATTAAACGGTTTGCTTTTAGAAAACTAAAAGTAGCCGTTGCACCTAAACTTTTCAAGCCGCATTTAATGGTGAAAAAATATTTTTCGTATCTCTTCTAGTTTTGGCGCCCTGGGTGTGACAGACGGACAGACGGACAGACGGACATTTTGCACAAACCTAATAACGGCTTTTCCCCTTACGGGGGCCGCTAAAAAGTGACAATAAAAAGATAGATCTAAAAACATTGACATATAGCCAGGGGATACGAATGACAAGTCAATGTATCATATTGAACGTAGACGTGATAATACTTCTTTCTTTCTTTATAATTGTTAGTCAAAAATATTTGTTGCGGACCACATCTTCGTTGTCACAGTATACTTTTTCAACCACCGAAATTACTGTCCATTAAATGCGTCGCGACGCCATTGCGGGATGAAACATTTCTATGTAGATGATCTAATCACCTAGCGAAGAAAATTTAATACTAGCTAAATCCCATTTACCCAAGCCTATGAACGAAAAAGATTTTATAGTTGGGGATCGCCGTCTAGTTTAAAATTGTATTAGGGGAGCTAAAAAGGTTTAGAACCGCTGCTCTAGAGTTTATCCAGTCTTTGTATTCAGTAAAGAATCAAATACAGTTACAGTCCTTCATTAACTCTTTCTCTCCGTAATTATTTTACATGTTCCAATGGAATTTTCCCTTTTACTCATTCGTATTTCACTACCCCTGTTTTTTTTTTCTTACTAAACTTCAATAACTTTTTTGTATGTAATTAGAAAATGTTATGTTTGGTAAAGAATTAAAGAGTATTGCATGCTCGTTTTACACAATGCAAATTAATGTTCATAAAACTAAAAATTAATTTAATGTAATGGGGTCAGATCGATTTTGGTATCGTCAATTAGGAGAGAAAGAGTTAAAATTTCTGCGCACCGTCGTAGACATTAGGGGGGGGCTGTAATAGAAGAAGTTGATTGTACAAGCTCGTTGAAAAGACACTTGTACTTTTGTATATGCATGGATAGTGGAGCCAGAAATGATTACCATTAGCTTTATAAAGGAGAAATTGATTTTAAAAAGACTTTTTCAAAAGGTTTACTTGTTCTTGCTCATATTGTATTCTGGATGAAATGTGTATAGATCCATAGTGCTGAACTTAACAATTGTAGTTATGACTTTCCCTATTTCTAAACCACAGGTCGAGTCTACGAACCTTTAAACTTTCGCTGTAGTTCAATCGGCGGGAGCAAGCCCAAAGTGGCGACACCTACAGTGGTTGGCAGAATTGAACAGTACAAGGGAGAGAACCCAACCATGTTTGCATGGGAGATAAGAGATAAACTTTTAGCAGATGGTTAGTTTAATTTTTTTTTTTCGTCAGGAGGAACAAGCACAATGTACCTCACTCACCAATCGTAAGCAAACGACATTTGCCCACGTGATAATATTGATAAAACAATTGAAAAAAAAAAAAAACTGTCACGTGATAGCCATTGTGTATTACGTAATTTGTATAGAAGAGAATCACGTGGCTAAATGTTGTTTGTTTACAATTGGTGAATGAGGTCTATTACATTTTACTTTTTCATTTTCTATCTGTTTGCGTGTTGTTGTACGGCGTTTTAGTTTAGGTTTATCAGTGACAGAGTTGTTCGGGTAAAGACGGTTGCACAGATGGTCAGAAATGAAATCTATTAATTTAACCAGTGGCGTAGCAAGGTATCCGTGGGCCCGGGTTCAAGAATATCTTGGTGGGTCCCCCTACCCCAAGTAAGACGAATGTGAAGTGTGACATTGAGTAATCTGAATGTATGGGTTTGTTAACCAAAAGTCATTCTAATATGTTCTGCTTTATATAGATCTTTCTTCTAATTTCTCAACATAAAGAACACACAGCCGACTGCGCTTACAATTTTGTGTTGGACAATAAGCAGAACAATGTTATCGAATAATTCTAATTTTCCTCTAATTGCTGCAGCTTCCATGCGTTTTTATTCTTTGAGAAACACAGACTGCTTTGGTACATCTAAATATCTTAATCTCATTGTTGTTAGAGTATTATCCCTCGATGACCATATTGTGGGCAAAAGTAATTGAGTCTATTATGTACTGTGCTCTTCCTATTGGATTCAAGACGCAACCATCTTGAGATGCTGTGAGCAAAAAACATCAAGTCATTAAAATCTGCAATGTCTTAAGCACAGCTGACGAAATTATTTAAGACTATGTTTAAATCGTAGTTAAAATAGTGAAAATAATGCATGAGCGGCTTTTTTTGATGAAGCAATACCCGAAGACCATTAAATTGTAGGCCCTACAATCCACTTACATTGGAAGCACCATCATAGCTTTGACCTCGCAGTTTATTTAAAGAATAATTGAAGTTATTCATTAGTTGGAGCATTCATCCCGCCAATTCTGCAGACGTCTGGTTCTCACAAAAATGAAAACCTAGAAATAATTATTTAATTGCTATTTTTTTGTTGATTTTTTGGGTATTCCGTCATTGAGATCACAAACATTTTTTTAAAATCATGCTACTTTGATCACATTTTACTATGTCTTGAGTGTTCTCAACAATGAAAGAGAAAAACGGTGCGGATTAGACCTCGGTAGAAATGCATTGCCCAACAGGTCTGTTAACTCGTTTTGAATCCGCGAGGCTTTGTTTTTCTTGTAAAATTTCAATATTCATAGCAATTTAAAAAAAAATAAGGACTAGTCATGGATTTTTGTACAAATATAAAGATGTAAAATTTCTTTAAGAACTATAATCTAAATACTAAGCAATGGTCAGAGTCCCATATACATATGCACAGGCATCATCTCCAAGAGACTCATGTTTTTTGTAAAAAAATATAGGTCTAATGATGTTAACTTTCTATAAGAACTTGAACAAACTCTAAGCATTGGTCAGAAAAGGACATTCTTCCATGATAACTTGGATATCTATCTTCTAGGACCTTTTTTTAACCTGCTCCCCAATTTGGTTTCGCTATTCATTGTAACAGAAAATATTCAACTTTAAGGATACATGTGGAACTAACTCTGGTGTTTTCTTTGCTTGCTAATTTAATTTTTGACTTATCTCCTTTTCTTATGATCACTTGAAACATTTTTTACTCAATACAAGGATCACAAAACAATGTGAGGAAGATTTCCGAGGACGCTGTTGTCCTAAATGAGTGTTTCACACTATTTCAAATAATATACGTCATTGACTTGGGTTCAAGGTATTAGATTCACAGATTTTGAATCATTTTTTTTTAACTAACTTTTCACAGAAGTAAGTTATATCCCAATCCTTTCAATCAGTCAACAAGAGTTTTTTAACACATTATAAATACAGAAAAAAAAGAAACAAATTGAGCTTTGAGAAAATTGAATAATTAACATTTGTTTCGCAATTTTAATCGTGAATTAGTGTCATCCGTAAGATCTCTCGTGGGCCCGGGTTCATTGAACCCCTTCGCGCCATGGATGCTACGCCACTGAATTTAACCTGACTTAAGAAGAATCTTGTCCAATGAAAATGTAGATATATCTTGTATAGCAGTGCGCCTAGCTTAAAGCCAGCTCATCATTATTACATTCGTTAAAGTCTGGATGACGGCTTCAGAGATTGAAACCCTCCTATTCTAAACAAAACTATTTAAAATCCTGCGGTTGAATGTATAACATTGTAGACGAGAACTAAATTTCCATTCAGATCAAGGTTTACCTAATCCAATCGGACAGAACTGAGACGTTAAGTTTGAGACAAGTAAAAAAAAAAACAAAAACAATTTCTTCTTTTACAGCAGGGCCGATGGGAGTACAGGCAGGTCAAGAGCTATACACACGATAACTGTCTAGAATTAGAAATTCGATCTGGTTTGCTTTATTAGGACGTAATTATCTTCTTTTTTCGTAGTAAAATGTTTTAAAAATGTTTTGTAAAATGTTTTACATGTTTCGGAAATTCCTTCAGAGTTGAAGATAGTTATTTCCGCAGGACGACGGGGGGATGGGAGCGGGCAGGGTTTGAACCCGGGACCATCGGTAAATCGATACGACAGTCCAGCGTGCAAACCGCTCGACCAGGCAACCATCCGTCTAGTAATGTCTCTAATCTATAAGATTTAAAATGTGGCACGAGGATTTCCTTTAAAAGCATACTGTTCTTTGTTTTAAACTATTAAATGTTTTGCTTTGCCTTCTTTTTTTTTATCATTTGCTTCTTTTGCATTGAGAACATGAAAGTATTCTGTCTTATTGAACCTTGTTTAATCAAAGTTATTGTCTACTTTTTGAAAGGTGTATGCACTCACAGCAATGTACCAAGCGTTAGCTCCATCAACAGAATACTCAGAAATCGTTCTGCTGAGAAGGCGGCCACAGAGTATGCCAGGATGGCCTCCCAGGTATTTCATCCCCTCTACCCATCGCCGTGGTGGCCTCCTTCTGGTCCTGGACATTTGTCTTCTGCTGCTTCAATGGCAGCCAATCCTCTTCTGGCTATGGCACAGACTTCTTCCGCTCATACACCGAGAACCAATCAGATGTTTCCTTTTCCTCTTCCAGTTACGTCATCGCAACACGTGTCGGATGAAATGGAAGAAGAGGAAGAAAGCGGACAAATTCAATATAATACTGACGAAGGTATTGTGTTTGATTTTGTCATTTGAATTACATTTAACTCCTAATCTAAACCTTTAAAAGTAAAAGATCCCTTTCGACCTTGTGATCTATGGGAAGATGATGCAAAAGGCATCTGTTTCTTTGGCCCATAGTTAACAAGGGTGTTAGGCCTATATTGGTCAGCACAACGACCAAACACCTTTACTTTCCCCTAACTAATGTCAGGTACCTATTATTGCTGGGTGGATTCAGAGGCGCCCTTAAGATCCCGAAATTTAAAACACCAGTCTTCTATGGGATTCGAGCCTGGGAACATTCGGTTTGAAAGCCAAGCGCTTTGCCACTCGGCCACCTATCTAAACCTGAATCAACTTAAAATGTACTAAACTATTTTTTTTTAAAGTAGGACTATTATATTTTATAATATACCGGGTAATTCAAAATACAAAAAATTGAAAAGTGGTTTGAGTGCTGGGACAAGTCCCAAAAGGCTCGTGGAGCATGAGACCGCACTTCCCCGTGGTGGAGGCTGTCCAGGCCTGAGCATGCTAATATAGCACAGTGCAGGACAGGCCACTGTCCTGTTGGCTCATACTTTTCGCGGCTATGGCCAATTTTCGATTCACGGTGCCCCCGCTGAGGGGAAGGGGAGGAAACCATGCCTCATATTCTGTTTGACTGCCCCAGACATGCTTACCTCCGTCTCGACAGGTCTGGGAAACCAAAACTTCTCGACCTGTGTGGAGACGTGTATGCACTACGCAGGGTTTCTGTCAAGGACAGAAAGGATTTAAGCCTAATTTTTCTAAGCTCTACAAAGTAATGTCCACTTGCAAGAAGTATTCGACTTTCCATCTAGGAATTTATTGAAACACAAATGGTCAACTAACAAGCGCAATAAATGCGATTTGATATGAGGATCAAATGATATAGGCCTAAAGAATTAAACCTAGAGTTTTAGCTCAATTCATTTTTAGGAATATTTAGTTAACAAAGAAAGTTCAGTTCAACGTCCTAGCCATTGACTTGATTGTTGTAAAAAAAACAAAAAAAAAAAAAAAAAAAAAAATAAACAAATAAAGTTGGCCTCTATGTAGTTTCTATTGTTCATCATGTTCCCGCAGAAACTTCCACTGGGTCTCAATGTGCACTAAGTGACCAAGACACTTTTCAAAAGCTGCGCAGAAACCGGACAACTTTCTCACAGAGTCAACTTGAACTTCTAGAACAAGAATTTCTGGTAAGAGGAAAAAAGTGAAGGAGAAGTATAAAGGAGAAACATGGATATGGAGTTAGCTTAATTATAACTCGTCATTAGTCTTTGGTCATCATTCAGAATTGTGACCATTGGACAAGAAGATAATCTAAGCCAGGCTAAATCTAGGCCTAAATGTTCTTTTTAGACTAAAAAATGAAAAAGATTAACAATACATCATCTTTATTCTATTGTTTTTCTTAGTAAATAGTAAGTAAAAATAGTCTATTAAAGTCCTTTTTTTAAAAGCAATAATTAAAACGAAAACAGAATCATATTTGATGTTTTGTTTGCCTTAGAAAACACACTATCCAGGAGTGGCAACAAGAGAAACTCTAGCAAGTAAAACGAATCTCTCTGAGGCAAGAGTTCAGGTATGCAGCTTGGTTACAGTTCGTTGACCTAAATATACAATTTTAATTGGGAGTCTTTTATTTCCTGACACAAAAGTTTATCTATGTAAATTTGTTTAGTGCATAAATAATTCCGTTGAATAACTCTAAACATACAAATCTCACCTTACAAAATAAAAGCACCTGATGGAGTGCTTTTCTATATATATGTTGCACTTTTGTTATTTGCCATTTGTAATCTTTTGAAGTTTGCATTTTTAATTTTTTATAGAAGTCCCTTTTGTCTCTTAAAATGTCTGCCTGTACTTAGGAATTACTAGATGCTCTACTCAGACTCCTAAGAACACTATAGTGTTCTGTAAAACATAGTTTGAAAAACCATTTAATGTATACACAAACATAAATTAGAAACCCACCTTTGGCTTTATGTATAATAGCCTAATTACTATAACAAAATAGTCTATGCCTTTCATTTGATACAGTTGTCCTATTCTAATCGAAAGATGAATTGATAGCAAGTATACATGTTTAGGAATTATTATATTCTTGCCTATTAAATGAAAAAAAAAAAAAGGTTCAATGTTGATATTATAGCTACAAATGTTGTAGAATATCATGCTCAATAATTAGATAAAAAAAGACAACTGACTTAAATAGTAAAGCCCAAATATTCAAAAATAAAAAAAAATCTTTTTGTTTTAACAGGTTTGGTTTTCAAACAGGAGAGCAAAGTGGCGCCGCCATCAACGTTTGAAACTATTTCACAGTACACACTCGTATCAGTTCCCAAGCCCACAGCGTGGACCCAAAAAAACATCTGGGTTACAAACCCATCAAGAAACATGTAAATATCCAAATATCTCCTTTCCAGATACATTGTGTTCTGCATTACCATCTTCATTCACTACTCCCACTCCAAGAAATGAAAGGACAGTAGAGGCAAGAGGTAACTCAGAAACAGGGATGGAGAAAGCTAATAGAGAAAGTACTGTAGAGAAAACTGTCAGCTTGGACTTAACAGTCAATAAGAAACATTCAACCAAACCAAGTTTTTCAATCAGTGAACACTCAGCTTTTAAATCAATGGAATCACAGAAGAATGTCTCAGAGTCAGGCCGTTGCCAGATATATTACCACTAGGACCAGCAGTAAACCTTTCCTTAGACCATATTAGAGTTCAAGCCAACAACAACAATCATATTCCCTGTATTATGTATGTTAAAAAGATATCAGAGAATGGCTAGCCTTGAGACATTGGTGGACAGAATTTAAAAGAAAATGTTTGTTAAATATTTCACGTTTCGGATATTCTTTCACAGTTGAAGATGATCTACTCCAAACCTCCCACAGGACAACAGAGGAACAGTGGGTATCAACCCAATACTATTGACCAAGCGAAAGGCAGTCCAGTTCCAGTATGCCAATGTACTCTTTCAATAGTGTTAAAGAAAAGATAGGTTAAAACTCTCAATTTATGCAAAAAAACCAAACTCCCTCATTCTTTCATACTTAACAATACAAAGGATTTAACAATGTGTGACATATAAATTAGGAGTAAAAAAGACTTTTTAATGTATATAAATCACAAAGAGCAATAAAATACTGATTAGTACAAAAACAGATAAAAGATTCACACTAAAAAGATGAGCATTTACAATGGTCCTAAAACTGTAAAAACATAGGAGCACTTATTATTTACATTTATCAAATACATGTTTCAAAAATTCTAATACTGTAGAGTAGTATAAATTAAACAAATATGTCTATAATTTATAAGACTGCAAAAGAATGCATATAAATATGACCACATGGTGATGCTGGTTGGGTTTGGGTAAAGTGGTTAATTTTCTTAGATCAAATACTGGATTTATTCATGGTAAAAGTGGATAAAGTTGATTTATCCATTTGAAAAAAAAAAAAAACTGATTGCAAATAATTTTTTTAAAGCTTAGGCCTATGTATAGAAATAAGTTTTTTTCTTGTTTCAAGAACTTTTTATAAATCTAAAAAAAAATGAAAAAAAAAATGTATGATTTAGTATTTGTTACATACATAAAAGCACATGTTTAAACATAAAGAGTTTTTTTCTTCTAAATTCTTTAAAAATTTGAAAAACAGAATGTTCCATTGATGTTCATTTACAGAGCAATCCACTAACTCTGCTAATTTACATTACATTTTTTAAAAATCAAACAAATATCCAGATTTAAATGAGATCTCACAAAAAATATAATTTCTAAGTGCATGATTTATGGCCTATATCTTTACCGTAAAAATGATGTCAGTTTTGTAATACTGTTATGCATGTTTTGTAAAAAAACAGAACAAAAAAAAATATAATTCATTAAAGCCTTAATTGTTTTTATATGTATATTAATTATCTGCAAAAGTTCCTACAGTTCAGCAGCAAAAAGCTGGCTAGAGGAAGAATGTTTAAATTATATATATATATATATATAGAACCTAAATAGGTTAATTCTATTAATAACTAATTACAGTGCAGTTATTTTGAGCTGCTTTATGTCTATATTCATTCTCTTTTTCAAAGTTGTTTTTTTTTTTACATAAATGATGATTTAATAAAATAAATTAACAAACAAAAGCGTAAAGCAATGTAGAATAGAAGACTATGCTACATAAAAGACAATATGTTACATAATTTAATACAAATTCTATAAACAAATCACTTTACATCACATTTCTGTGTCAAAAAATACTGGTGAGATCTTGCATATTTTTAAAAATAAAGATTTGATACAAGAACACAATTGTGCCTTCAAATTTGATGCTTATTATAAATTTGAAATTTATATTGAATGTGACTTACAAAATTAAATAAATAAGAACAAATTTTCAATTTGAGTTTATGATATACCAGAGCTGACTGGTGATGTAACGTGATGTATATTAGAAACTTTTAAATTAATTTTTTGTGTGTTTAAATTCAATATATGTATTTTTTAAAAATGTTATATTTATAATGTTACCCTGAAAAATAAATAATCAATATAAAATGAAAATAAACTTACAAAA
This sequence comes from Biomphalaria straminea, assembly GCA_021533235.1. NCBI lineage: Eukaryota > Metazoa > Mollusca > Gastropoda > Planorbidae > Biomphalaria > Biomphalaria straminea. The sequence continues at coordinate 11,279 of JADKLZ010008429.1, forward strand.
AAAAAGTAAAAAAATATAATCTGTTGTGATCAAGCAAATTAACACTCTATGATAAATAGTGTGCACTCAATGTCATGTTATATAAATGTCATGTTGTCATGGAGATTTAATACTTCAACAAGTTTGAGCAAACATAAATAAAATGTTTTTATTTAACAAAAAGTGTTGGTTATTTTTTACCCTTTACATCAACACATATGAAAATGTACTTTTGTTTTAAACATTGACAACTATAAACAGTTTAAACAAGGCTGAATCAGCAACAGGAATAAACAAACAAAAAATAATTCTTCAATGCAAAACTAGAGTGTGGAGAATGGTCCAAGCAGCTGAGATTTATCTCGCCTTATTCCTTGAATGGTGTAAGCTGGTTGTTCTTGTCTAGGTCTCATCAAAGGAGAATAAGCAGCTGGTCCAGGATTTTTTTCTTAATAAACAAAATGTAATTTTAGGAGATGAATTAAAACAGTTTTTATTTTCATTAAGCAGAAAGGAATATTATTGATTATTTGACCATCTATAATAAATATATAATAAAAAGACATTTATCTACTTATATAATATTTATAACAATGTTCAAATACATAATATTAAAAGAATCACAAATGATTGATTTGATGGGTGACCATTCAAATGATTTCAAGTTCTGAAAATGGTGAATAAAAAATTCCAAAAGATTTAAAACTTATTAGAAGGTGAAGTCACTTTGTTTGTCAACTTAATACCTCATCCCACTGCACATAAAAAGCATGGTGGATAAATGTGAAATGCCATGTTCAGTTCAATGAGCAACTCACCAGTGGAGCACCAAAGAACAGTTCCTTCTCTCCTAAACTGATGACTAAAAGAAGGCCCACTGCGAAGAGTCAGACTGTCTGCTTTTTCTATATTGTAGTCACTAGGTGATGGTAATACTTTGCTACCTAATTAAAAATTGGAATATTAAGTCAGGTCTATTGTAACAGAGTGTGTGACAATAAAATAATTCCCTTCCAATACCAAAGCCCTAGTATATACCAGACCTAGTTGATGAACGATCTGCTAAACTGTAGTGAAACATGGTATACCTACACTTAGCAAAAAAAAAAGCTGAATATCTTTTACCTTGGAAACTTAATGAAGATTGTTTAAAATAAGGAGGCAAGATAAAATAAGCAATGAGGCAAAGAGGAGGGTGCCAGGACATCCATGCTGTTATCATTACTAGAATCTTTAGCTGCTTTGGTGGACATGTTCACAGAAAGCTACACAGTCAACTCCCACAAGACATTCTGTATGGTGATCTAATAGAAGACATAAGAGCTGCAGGTCAACAACTTTTAATATATAATGATGTATGCAAAAGCAAGATGAAACTCTTCTGTTTCAAAAATTGATGCCAACAGTTGGGAGAAAGGGGCACTGGATAGATCCACATGGAGAGCAAGAATAGTATAATAAGATAAGATAAAATGATTTTTATTAATCCAATCTAATGGAAATTCAGTTTGACTACAATAGACAAACTCAGCGTAACTACTGTACAAAAACAATATTGATGAAAAACATTCATACATGAAACACATTCACAACCAGCCCTTTATGAATTTGACTTCTATGTGCTTCTCAATGACAGCTGATCTTGTAACACCCTGGCCGAAAGTGAGATAAGTAGTTTTAAAATCTTTCTGTTTTAGTCTAATGGAACGGAGATGACCACTTCATTCAGATCTTATGAACAGTGGTTTAATGGGTGCAGGTTGTCTTTAAGAATCGTGAGTGTTTTGGAAAGGCATCTTTCTTAAAAAAGCTCTTCAAGAGAAGGTAGCTGTACTTGAGTGATATACGATGCTTTTTTGATTAGTCTATTTATTTTAAGTCTTTTTGCCAGTGAAGTATTACCATACCAGCAGATGATGTCTAAGTTAATAAGACTGCTGATGTTTGCTGCATTTGATTATTGTTCTGCCTATGTTGAATTTTCTTAGCTTTCTGAGATAGAAAAGTCGCTGGTGAATTTTCGTGTATAGATTTTGACAGTGTTGACTCTATTTCAGTTTGTTGTTGATAGTTGTGTCTAGAAATTTATATTCTTGTACTTGTTCTATGGTTTGGTTGTTTATCTGAATTTCTACAATGTGGTCTTTGTTTTTCCTAAAATCAATAATCATTTCTTTAGTTTTCTTAACATTTAAAATTAGAAAGTTATCTATACACTATTGGTAAAAGGTGTTATTTGTTGAATGGTACTTATTTTCGTCACCTGTAATAAGGCCAATGATTGCTGTGTTGTCAACAAATGGTATGATTGGAGTGTCAGCTGATAAGCTCTGAATGTCATTTGTGTATATGGTATACAATACTGGTGACAGGCACACCCCTGCGACGCTTCAGTGCTAAGTTCTCTCGTACCTGACACATGCCCGTTCACTTTTACATAATGTCCTGGATTGCAGATGGTGTACACACCAGAAGAAGATAGAAGGGTGTAAATGCTGTAGCATCTTGTGATTATTGATGCCCAACCTGTGACTGCAGTTGTGTTTAAGGCTTGATAAGGGAAAAGATAGTTTCTTGAGGTGTAAAATGCCACAGACATTTTGTAAAGCATGTAACATTAGTTGGAGCTCAAAAATTGTAAATTTAAATAGTTTAATGTATTTAAATATTAGCAGCTTATCTGGCCACACACCATAAAAGGAAATGTGGAAAACTACAAAGATGCAACTCATTTAAAAAGGCAAGCCCTCACTTGGAACCCCCAAAGAAAGAGAAACCTTAAAATGTTAAAGAGAATGTCTTATAGCCAGCACAAGGACCAACAAACTTTATTTTCTCAACTAATTTTGGATATAGAGTTTGGAGCACTCAGGGATGTCCTTTAGATCTCACTAGGATTTGAAGTTGATTTGAAGTTGATACTCATCTTTATTATAGCTTTATTATAGCATTTATATTGCGCTACTTTCATGCTTATAGCATGCTCAGAGCGCTTTGGTCCAATCTCATTTGTGGACCAGTGGGGGGGAGGGGGTATCTAGGAGTTAGTTTTCCGTGCTGCCTTTGGGCGCTCAGTAAACACAACTCTGCCCGAGTCGGGTGTAGAACCTCGAGCCCCCTTCTAGGTAGCCAAGCAAGCCAAGCTCAAGCCGCACTTGGCCTCTCGACCACGCTTCATCTGTTTGGAAGACAAGTGCTTTTCTTTTAAAAATCACTTAGCCACAAAATCTTAGATTTGTTTGACTGACTAATAATTAATGTTTTTGAATGCTCAAGTTAAAAATCTGCTTTGATAATTATCAAATTTGTAAGTTACCTGCTTTGGTACCTATTATCTGAAATTTATGTCCAAATGTATATGCTGGAGATTCTGGCAGAGTTCTTTGACGTGGTCCAAGTAGAGAAGGCTTGTGATACTGATTAGGTGATGGCCACTGAAAATAAAAAATCAAAAATTAATGACAACTAACAAGTAACAATGAAAAATAACATAATTACTTATCAATATGGAAAGTAGACCTAAAGACATGAGATACTGGTATGCAAGTTTTTTTTTAATGTGAGTAACTAAAAACATCAATGAATAAAATATTTTTTAAAATATCAGAAATGTTTGTATACTATTTGCAACATGAGCTTTTCAAAATAATTTAAAAAAAAACATTGTGTAAATAAATCAAGAATATTTGATGACTTACTTTTCCTTCCCGTTTGAAATCAGATTTATTATGCCATGGATCAATGGGCTGAAACCAAGTTTTTGCCCAGGAAGTGTTGGAACCACCAGCTGTGAAAAAAAAAATGACTAGCTGTCATAAAAATGTCTTGCCTTGATTATATCTAACTATACATACCTAATGAAAAAATCATAACTTTCAAGAGTTATCACTTCACCGAAAGGCAACATTTTTACCCTTTTCTGGATAACACTTGGTTCCAAAAGTAAACGAAGGAGCGTTTGTCTCATATAGTGGTTTATTTTTTGGTGAGTATGTCCAAAAGTTTGGCCCTTCCATATCTATCTTTAATGGTGGTCTTGCATTATTAGCTTCATCCCAGGAAATAACTTTGAGTGGACGTTGAGGTTCTACATAGTAGAGACTTGGTCCTCTAGGAACACGTTCTGACCTGAATAAACAAAAAAATGTTAATGATAAATCTTGGTTATTTTTACATTAGCTTTAATAACAATATAATGAGTAATAACTATTATAATTGCAAAGTTAAACAAAAAATACTTAAAGTAAACATCTATACAGGGCCTGATTTAAGTATGTGGAGACCCTGGGGCAGAATTTTTGTGGAGGCCCCTACAATTTTATGAAAGCCTTAACAAAGATCCACGTTTAAATGAAAATACTTGTATCTAAAAGCATTCTATATTTAAGAAGAAAGAAATAGAGTTTTGTAAATTTTATCTCTTTCTTTAAAAAAAAATATTTAAAATGCACATTTTAATTTCAAAAGTGTTTAGTTTTTAGTTTTTGGAGGGTAAGGCCCTTGGTAGGCACACTGCCAAGCACTTCATAATCACAACATTTTTGCCAGCCATAAAAATGTTTGAAGAAAAAATGTTAAATTCTGACCTATAGAAATCCTGAAATATTTTTCTCTCTTCTGTGGAGGCACTTTTTTTTGGTGGAGGCCCCCAGACTCTGATTGCCCTCCCATAAATCTGGCCCTGCATCTATATCTTAACAACAGTTTATTTTACCTTGTCGTTGAAGAATATACTGTTGCCAGTCTGACTAACTTTGGTGGAATCCGACTTCGAGTTGGTTTTACTAGAGGGAAGCCTTTCATTTTTTTCTGAGTTTGACTTATAGAAGAAATCAGCTGTTCTGCCCTGTACTGACCCCTCTGTACAACTGAATTAGTTGATCTATCTGATGTTATGTGGTCAGAGGCATTTAGTTTGTCACTAATGTTATGAAGAGCTTGTAACATAAAAAAAAACA
>JADKLZ010008430.1:8523-27582 GCA_021533235.1 Biomphalaria straminea
TTTGATTTCAACAGATTGAACACATTTTCTACCATCTGAATCTACTTGACTTCTAAATGGTTGTGACTGACTCCTTTTTGTTCCCTCCTCCTGCTATGATGAAGGTCAGAGTAACGAATATGAATGGCGTGGACACCATTGTTGATGTTGGTAAAGACTGGACATGTGATAAAGTTAGTACACATGGCAATAATGTTTATTCTAACTTTTAATTTATTCATCAATAACATGACTACATTTTAGTGGTTCACATATATTTATCATGTACTGGTAGAATAGAGTATCCCATTTATTCTATTTGTTTGTTTTTAGTTCCTTTTAGAAATATTACTAAAATATTCTTAATTATTTGGAAAAAACAAATTCTGCCCTTGTTGTAAAATTTGAAATGAATTTAGGAGCATTTGTTAGAATTCTATGAAATATTGACTAGAAACTCTCACATACATTAGTTTTTTGTAGGAAAAAACAACAACTTTGATTTAAATTTAAAAAAAAAACAAACTATATATATAACCCTAACCCTATTATTTCTTGCTTTCTATTTGTTTGTTCTCAATAGTCTTGAAATGGTGCTTGAAACTTTTATTTCATGAGGTCACAGCTAGAGGTATGTTCAATACAAGTTATATTCTATTCCAGGTAAAACTTGCTTTAGAACATTTATTGGACCTGCCCCCTGCATTGACTGGCTTGTCAGCAGATCCTCTGAAAAACTCCCTGATGTTTAAGCTAGTTCTAGTGAGAACAGGAAAAACACTTTTTGATGAAGGAACTTTAGCACAACAGGGAGTCAGAGAATTCGGTAAAGTTTACCTACAATTTGGTTTGCTGTTCATTCTAATTTTTTTTTTTTGTGTCCAGACCAAGTCACATAATTGTCAACACATTGTGAAACTGTGTTAGGTGTATTTATTTGTTAAGAAAAGCTGGGACCAATATTATTGTTACATTTTTCAGATGTTGACACAGAATTATAGATTATTACATCCCAGTCCTCCCTCAGGAAGGTGGACGATGGTGGTGGGTTCAAACCCTGGACCATCAAGACAACAGTTCAGAGTGCATACCACATGACTAGGCAGCCTATTTTCTTTCTTGTTGTTATATTTTTCTGGATTGCTTTGCCTAGTTCATTTAAAAGTTGCCGAACAAAAAATGTCATTCATATAGTTAGTCCCTTTCAGCGTCAAAATTAATACAGCTGTTTTTGTGGCTATTCTGGGTTAAAGGTCACAAACTTTTTTTGATACCATCACCCAGTTAAAGTGAAAAAGGGAATGTTTCTCATTTTTTTGTTTTCTTATTAAAAATGTTTGTATTTTTTTTTTATCCTAAACTTTCAGATGAATTACTGTTGCTTAGAAAAAGAATGAATGTTCCACATTTGGAAACGGAGAGACAAAGAGATGAGAAAAAAGCTCCTGATATTTCAACTATACGTAAGGCCACTGCACATCTACCAAAGAAAAATCATGATCTACCTGAAGAAGAACCAACCTCTAGTCTCGATGTACGTCAATATATTCTATAAAATGTGATTACTGGTATATTAAATTATGAATTGTGTTTTACATATCAGTGAAGACTTGGATTTGGTGTGAATGTATTAAGGTTAGAATCTTTGTCATTGACAATATTTTGACTCAACACACTTCTAGATTAAAAAAAAACAACCAAGTACAAACAAATATTTTCCTCCAAGACATTTTCAATAAACATGGTAGAATACATGTAGGTAGAAAGTGGTTCAAAGTTTAAAATGATGAAAAATTATTTGAAGGATCACATTACTATCTCAGTATTCTTTGTTAGAATTTTGTGTTCAAATTTTAACTAAAACACTCCAAACTTTGCAAACTATATCACCACTTTTGAGGGACCATTTTTTTGTCTGTTTGTTCATTTACTTACTTCTAGCTAGTGCTACTGTTTTCTTGTAATCTCTGACTGTTATGCACTAGGAGTGCAGACCTTTTAAAAATAGCTGTTTTATTAGACTTTTAGAAAGTTTTTGAAATAAAGTTCACTACCATAGCCTAAAAAAAATAAATAAAATGCTCTGCAAACCCAGATAACTTCCTAATTACTATCTTAGAACTGTGACAGCTTCTGTTTTTATTTTCCATATATTGCATTGCAACTGAAATAAAATACTGCTGTTTGTTTTATATGTTTTGGATGTTCCTTCAGAGTTGAAGATAATCAGGACAGCAGGAATGGCAGTGAGCAGGGTTTGAACTTGGTACCATTGAGTCCATCGAAAGACAGCCCAAAGCGCATACCAGACTAATTAATATCTGTGCTTAGTAAGATAAGTAGACGGATATTGATGTCTGGCAAGTTTAAATGAAGAGTTGATTATAGTTAATATTTTTTTCTTGGTCAGTGTTTTCTTGGTCATAGTTTCTTTATTGAAATATCAATATTGCCAGTATGCTATGGTTTTGAGTCATTCAATGAATTACTTTTTTTTTTTTTCAAGTTTCAAAGTGAACTTCGAAGGATACTTATATCTCTAATAGAAGCATCCCAACGTGTTTTATGTCTGAACCCAGAGGCTGCAAAAATATTTCAACAAGCTGAAGGTCAGTATCCTCTTTGTGAACTGGGAAGGTTACCATGTGACCTTTATTTAGCAATAGTTTTTAAATAAAGATAATTTCTTTTTCTGATCATATTTAAAGCATATTCTTTATTTGTTTTTCTATTTTATAGTGCAAGCATTATTTCCTGGAAAAAAAAATTTTTTTTAACTTTCCAGAGTGCTCTCTAGGGCTTTTTTTTTCATCTCCACCATCCGTTATCCAAATCATATTAGATTTTGCTACAATTATGAAATTTGCAGAAGTTATTTAGCTTGATCTCTTCTAGCCACTTTGTCAGTAGAAACCTGCTATTTTTTAATTGCATAGTTACCAAATTACATACATATATCTGATGATCAGAACTTAATATTAGCTTTGATGCCTAGTTAGCAGATAAAACATAAGATAAATTTGTAATATTTTTTTTTCTAACTTATTTATTTTTTGGTCATTATAAGACATGTTGAATGAAGCCCCCACTAGGAAAACTGGTTTGTCTGAAGCTAACATAAAACAGTTGACAGACATGGGCTTTCCAGCTCATAGAGCCAAAAAAGCTCTTTTGTTAAACCAGTAAGTAAATTTATGTTCAAAATTTCTCTATAAAGATAAAACATAAAAAAAAAATATTGACGAAATTTCTCATTTATGTGGTCAGTTAGTGTATAGTATATAAGTGATACTAAATTTTCTACATACTAATAACAGAAGGGACATATAGATCAAATGGCTTATAATAGTGAATCCAGCCTGCAACAGATTGAAACGAATAGTTTTTAAATCACTATAATCTATGCTTGACAATATGTTGTTATTGTTGACATGAATCTTACTAATTTATTTAGAAAAACTGATTTGCTTAAAAAAGTGTAAATCTTGGACATAGACCTAAAACATTTTATATTAAAAAAAAATATTATGATTAATTGTCATTTATATTAAATTAAAGTCTTTCATTATTGTTACTGACTAAGAATTTATTAACACATAACAGTCATTGTAAAGCAGGACAGGATTCTGAACTGGTCATCACAAGGAATTAGCTAGTACCAACCTGTCTAATAACTGGCTGTTGGATTCTAAATTATAAACTGCTAATGCTAAATTTGTAAGCTAGTTTCATTTCTAGAATGAAAACCTAGAAAATAGACCTACAAATATGTCTATTGCTGCTAGCTATCCATGCCAGATACTGACACTGATGAATTGTTTCAAATATTTTAAATAGGGACTTTGTATATGTGTCTATATAATTATTTAGTCACTTTTAGTGTGAGTGTAGTGGGTTTTTAATGCCTACTATCTAATATATAATAATATATATATATACATATATATATATATATTTTTTTTTTTTACTTTGAAAGAGATATCTCTCTGTTTATCTAGACAGTCTGTAACAGCAGCCATGGAGTGGCTTCTTGCTAATGAATCTGATCCAGACATTGACAAGCCTCTGCCAGGGGAAGACAATGATGAGGGGGAAGTTGATGCTGCACCAAGTGAGCCTACAGTCCCTGAGAGTGATGATCAGCAGGGGGCCACCGGTGGAGCTGAGGGGCCAAGGTTTAAAAACATTTTAGAAACCATTCGTGCCTTTCAGCGCAGAGAATTCAGGCCCAATCCTATAGTAAGGGTTTATTTGATATAATTTGATTTACCGTCCTGTCCACTTTTTAGAGTTTTTTTTTAGAAGAACAACAATTGTTTCTACCTCATTTGAATCTAACATTTGTTGTATACAAGTCAAGAGAAGAGGGAAGTGGGATCTTTTTACTTAACTTGTAACATTTTATTAAGAATAAATAGATCAAAAAAATTAAATTGTTTCTATATTGTTACTGTACAGTCAGAATTTAGATTTTTAATTGACCCTGCCTTTAGCCAGATTCACAACTCTAGGATTGGATTAAAACAATTGACTATTTTATGTGACATTACAACTTGTGCTGCTGCTGTATTTCCAAAATAAATTTGTCTAGAAAACTCATGAACTCAATAAGGCAGTAAAGACTGCTACTAATACAAATTTGCACATTGTGTGTTTGTGACTGTTTGGCATGCAGCTTAAACTAAAGAGAAGGAATTTAGGATACAGCATCTGATGTTTTATAGAAGGCTAAATTTTATTGATTTTTTTCACTAATTGTACAAGCTACATTCCAAAGGTAAATGCTGGTAATGGCAGACTTTAGTATAGATTAAAATATATGTTTTGTGTGTTTGTTTTGATAAGAAAATGTTTATTTGGAAATAAAATTTGTTCTTCTCAATAAGAACTTAATAGAAAAAAAAAGGTTGAGCATTGAAATATTGTGTTGTGCTATCAAATAACAAAGTTCTTGTAGTTGAACTTATACTGAGCATATTTATTTATTTGCTTTAATTTATATTTTCCTATTCCTGGAGTGTTCTTTCTTGAGAAAATGTAGTAGGAAGTTGTTGTGTTCCCCAAAGAAGCACAAGGTCAAAATCATATTTTTTTTCTTTGCCTTCCTCTTGCCCTGTAACCTGGTGTTGTGTGCTCCAAGGAAAGTTTGATTTATTGATTGGCTTGCTTGTGAAATCATCGAACCAGCCAATTGCCATGTCACTAGCTATCCTCTTCAATTACTTTTAGGATTCAGTTTTAAGTTGTATGTACAGTAGAACGTTGTTTATCAGAACATCAATTATCTGTAATGTCAAATATTCAGACTGCATTTTTGTTTATAGTTTTATGGTAGACTTTTTAAGTGATCTTGCTAATGTGCAGCAAAAGATCAGCGTTTATTTCTCTCAATAATCCTAGGCTACTACCTATAATGCTTTGTTCCCTGTATAATTTTCTTGATTTTTTGTTTATTTAAGTGTGATACATCGATCTGAATTTTCTTTATATTGTTGGTGAAATGGGCAGTTTATAATATTCTGTATTCAGTTATCTGGATAATTTGATTTTCGGGACAGACCCTGCTCCCTATTAATTTGGATTATCGATGTTTTACTCTAATCTGTTCTTCCCTTTATAGGCTCTACAAAATCTTCTTGAGATGGGCTTTGCTGAGAAGGAAGCTATCCATGCCCTGCGGCTGTCTCGTAACAGTCAAGAAGCAGCTGTAAGTTTTTGAGTGGACTTTGTTTTACTAGTTCCATTTAAGAGTTCTTGATATATATCTATATATATTAACTAGGATTTATCCAGTAGTATATTTGTTGATCTAATGTACATTGTAGACATCTTTGGATTTAAAATTGATTCACTGTTGAAAATTGTCCTATCTGGTTACTAAATGATAATCACACAAATATAATTAGTAACATTTAATGATTGTTAAAAATTTATTAGTAGTTACAATGTTAAAAATGAATTAGTAGTTTACAAGTGATACTCTTTTAAAAATGCTGCTCATTCTTTAAAACAATTTTGTATTAGTTTGCTATCTAGTTTTCATAAATATTTTGTGCTTTATATTTCTGCTTAGTGTGACTGGTTACTGAGTGATAAAAAGGAAAGACCAGATAGCATAGATCAAGGCTTAGATCCGAACAGTCCTGTCTATAAGGCCATCCTAGCACACCCTAGTGTACAGCTTGGTTTAAACAGTCCCAGGTGTTTATTAGGTAATAAAGACTTGGAATAATTTTATTGACCATTTAATAGACAGGTTAAATTAGAATTTTACTTTGTTTCTGTAGTTAACAATGACATTAGTTAATGTTTGGTGGCACTAAAGCATAAGACTTTATTTTTTTGGTTACCGCAATGACTTATTTTTATCTGTGACTTTTAGGTTACTTGGAATAAATATTTATGTTGTTAGGTTGCCTAGTATAAATATTTATGTTGTTAGGTAACTTAGAATAAATACTTACGTTGTCAGGTTACTTAGTATAAATAGTTATGTGAAGGTGTTAAAAAGGCTGAAAGTTGTTCATTTATGGCATGAAAAAAATGATTTTATTTAATTATTCACTATTCTCAAATTGTAGATTAGCACTTATTTTTATTATCAACAATAGTATAGCCTTGCTTTTTTATTCTCACCCTCAGCCTTCTTACAGATGTTAGAGAACCCAATAACAGCTAGTCAATGGTTAAATGACCCTGAGACTGGGCCCTTGCTAATGCAGATCTCAAGGATTTATCACTCAGAAAAACTCACACCTTTCAACAGTGAACCATCGGTGGATACTGACAGTTGATATAAGGCATAACTTCTGATTGTCTGATATTATTGTAAATATATCTGTGAAACTTCTTGCTGAATATGGTGATGTTCATGAATAGTAATTGTTTAACTGAAGAGCATCATTTAAATTTGACTCCCAACTAAACTTGTGTTTACTAAAAGTGATCTAAATTTGTCTTGCAAACTTTCATCATCTGCACCCTACTTATGTTTGTCTTACAGCTTATTTTGTCCAATGGTTGCTGCTATTTATTATTTATATAATCCATCCTTCCCAGTTTTATTTAAGCACAATACTGTGTGGACTACAAATGAGGCTGAGAATGCACATAGCTTTTTTTTACTGTGCAAACATGGAGCATTTTGCTTTTTTAACACAAAATGCTATTTCTGTCTTCAAGTAAGCCTGACAAATTTGTGTAGCAATTTTGAAATATTAATAATACTATCAGGGATCACTAAATCAGGGTTTAACTGATGATTTAATACTGAGCTAACAGATGCCTCTAACATTTGACTAGCTCTTCATCTTAGGTTGATTTAAAGTGAAATTCTATGGCATGTTTGGTTCATTAAACCAATGATTTCCTAATAGAGGGCTCCAAAATCAGAACCTTCAACCCCAAACGGGGCTGTTCTTTAAGGAGCTGTAAAATTACAACCACCCAGGAAACAAAAATATGGCCATGATGATCTTTTCTGGTTTTGTGCAATGTATTTTTTGTAGTGTTGACATGGCCGAGTGGTCCTTTGAAAAGTTCATGTTCTGTTCAAATAGTTTTTTTCTTTCTCTGTACCTACTTTTTTTTCCTCCCATTAGAGTCTCTAGATCTGCTTTTCAATATTGTTTAGTAGTTAGTGGAAGTTGACGTCCTTTCAGAACCAAAGTGATCAACTTTTTAGGTTATTAAATATGAGTGAGTCAAATTTTGAAATGCTGCCAGTAAGTGTACATAGTAAATGTTTGTAACTTAGGTGCTATAGATGTTTTTGTTATCAAGTTTTTTCTTTATTGGCATTCAAATTCATTATTTATGAAAAAACAAAAGAGAAAGTCAAGGTTGTTATCAACAGGCTGTGCTCCAAGGGAAAATTGATTGGATTGTTTTGTTTTGTTAATTCATTTTGTCAATGTTTTTCTAACATTTTTTTCTTTCTACTCATGCTTTCTAAATGTTCTCATTAAAGCCTCCCAAGTCTGCACTGTTTAAAACAAAGTTCTCTAGCTCGGTGTTACACATTTCTCTGATCCAGATGAAAACTTGATTGGAATGTACTGATACAAAAATGTAATTGGTCTGTGTTGAGATATTTCTTAACTTTGGCTGGTTGATGGAAAAGATGTTTTTAAAATTATATCTTTATTGATTATAAGAAATAAATAATAATAAATAGGACAAAGGAAAAAGGTGTCAAACAATGAAGCAAAGTTTAGTTTTAATGTATACATTTAAAAATTAATGTGTGTTTTTAACCATCGTGTGATAAAACAAAGAAACCTTATTGAAACTCATCTGGTATTGATTTTATAATGATTGATTGCATAGAAAAATAAAACAGCTTATACAAATACTTAATAGCTGTTTTTCTTGCCACTATATTAGATTGGCTTTCACCAAGGTAATGAAAAAAAAAAGCATATTTATTGTAGCTATTGAAACAATTTGTTAATGTGGTTTCAAACATGTTTCTATTTTAATCTCATAATGGTAGCTAGTTAAATAGGGAGACATTTATTATTATTTTATATTAAGAAGTAATTTAAAATTTAATAAAAGTAACTTAAATGTGTGGAAATTTTTATTTCTTTGCGCTAAAAACAATAGACAGAGATTTAACCTTTCAAATAACTTTTTTTTTTCCAAATATGCCTGTTGTCTTTCCAACTTTAAAGATTTGTAAAGTACTCATAAATATTTGTGTATTTTGTACAACTTTTAAATATTTAAAAACACAAGAGTACTTTATCTTTTTGAATATTTTATCGTATTATTTACAAAGAAAAATGATGAAATCTTGACGCTCAGTATCAGTTCTGCAAGAAAATACTGGAAACCTAAAACAAATGAATTTAAAGTTTTAAGCATTTCTTGAAATAGAGTGAAAAATATAGCGAAAAAATCCCACCTAGTTGTGAAAGTATTACTATCTGAAGTATTACTATTTGTAGTGCTGGGTATATCTTGTCCTTAAAACTTGGAGTAAATATTTAGTTTATCAGTTAGTCCTAGGCATTCAAACTTACCTGATTTGGCTTGAAGAAATTTGATTGATGTGCTCAGCGCTAATCTTATGAATTTGACATCTTTGAGTATGCTGAACATTTATATTTTGATAACTATGGAATCAGTCTTTTAACATATCCTTACGATAATTTTCTTTTTGCCATTTCATGATTTATATTTATTAGATACAATAAAAGATTAAAAATATTATACATGAATTTATATAAATATCTGTAAAAGAAGTTTCCCATTTTTTGTAAATTTTGTAATATAGAAAACCTGTATATCTTTTAAAATGTTCAAATATTAAAATTCTAAATGGATTTTTAAAGGCTGTCTCGTCATTTCATCTCTGGGCATTTATTCCTTAATTAAATAATTTTTTTCTAAGTCATTGTGTTATGGTGCTGTCTTAGGCTTTAAGCACTGATATAATATAGAAATATGTTTATACTGATTGTTAATATTTTGATCTGTTCTTATAATGTTCCTCCCCTCTCCTTCATTCTAAAGTTTAGAGCATAGAGATCTAAAATAATAAGACAACAATTAAAACTGTTTTTAGTTATTTTTGGCTTATTTCATGTAGGGGATGTTGATGTTATCCTGCGCAAACTGCATCAAAGCTTATTAAAGTCCTCGACAAAGTGCAGAGAAATAGGGGAGGCGATTGAGTAAAATATATCCATTGAAAAATGTTATCATCAAAGGCCAAAGTGTCGTGAAAGTAGTGAAAATCTTTTGAGACAAAAATAGTTGCTTTCTTGTTTTCCATGACATTACTGGAATGGTTCTGGAGTAGCAACTGTTGGTTTGCTGATGGTACTTTCAAAGTTGTTCCCTGTTTATTTGACCAACTTTCCAGTTTGCTCAAGCTGATGTTCCACCGTTGCTGTACTGCTTGTTTCAGGACAAAACAAATGCAACTAGATTGTTGGAAGCAGTTCAAGAACTTTACCAAATGCAGCTAGATTGTTGAAAGCAGTTCAAGAACATTACAAAATGCAACTAGATTGTTGAAAGCAGTTCAAGAACATTTACCATATGCAACTAGATTGTTGAAAGCAGTTCAAGAACATTACAAAATGCAACTAGATTGTTGAAAGCAGTTCAAGAACATTACAAAATGCAACTAGATTGTTGAAAGCAGTTCAAGAACATTTACCATATGCAATTCCAGAAATTAATGTGACAGACTTAAAGCCACTGTGACAACTTTTGAAGAGAAGTTTTAAACATGTAGAGAGTAATGAGAAGTCACTTTCACCTCAGTCAAGCTGTATGTACCGGGTATTCCCTAAAGTCAATGAATTGGCCATGAGAAAGGATTATGACTTCATAGATGTGGAATGGTAAGGTGTCTTCCAGTTTTGGCCTATGTTTGAAATTATCATAATATTGATTCCTTAGAGTTACTTGCCAATTGAATGCCACAACAAAAGATGTCATAACTGCTTTTTTACTAAGTGGTTGCAGACAGTGCAGCAGTAAGAAAACTGTTTTCTTCGTTCTATGGAGGGTTGGCATCATCTCCAATCTTTATTCTCATATATGGACGCGGTGGTCGAATGGTTAAGCACTTGGCTTCCAAACCTGAGGTCCTGGGTTTGAATCCCGGTGAAAACTGGGATTTTGAATTTTGGGATTCTTAGGGCGCCCCTGAGTCCACCCAACTCTAATGGGTACCTGACTTAGTTGGGGAAAGTAAAGGTGGTTGGTCGTTGTGCTGGCCACATAACACCCTGCTTGTTAACCATTGGCTAAAGAAACAGATGACCTTAACATCATCTGCCCATAGATCGCATGGTCTGAAGGGGACACTTTACTTTTTTTTCACTTTTTTCTCATATAATCATCCAACAACACAGACATTGTTTGGATAGTCAGCTACAAAAGGCATCAGTTCAAAGAAATTTGCAACACAGGCCTAAAGAATAACAAAACATCATTTTCTGTACCTAGGATCATTAGCTTACCCGTCTTACTGATTAACATCAACACACTCAAACAATATTTACATTATATCCTTATTAAAATTGAATTTTTTTTACTGACATTAATTTTTCAAGTTTTTTTTTACTGTGCCATTGTTTTTGTCATGTAAATAAAATAAAAAATTGAAATATAATTGATTTTATCATTTTAATTTCATATTTGTTGGGTAAAAAGATCAAAGGATTCAAAGCCCAGGGGATGAAGTGACCTGAGTTCTTTTCAAATATTGAAATTTTTATAGTTTTACTGTAGGATTCTTTTTGCAACTATTGAATAAAGTTGTCATTTACAATTTTTCTCAGGAAATCCCTTTTTTTTTATAAAGTTTTAATTTTAAATCATTTCATGAAAATAGATAGCTTTGTATTTGTTTTCCCAATTCTATCTGAGGGGCATAGTCACTTATCAGACAAACGTTTCTACAGATATTTGTTTAAACTAACAAAAAATATCACCAGATGATAGTAAAATTAGTTGACATTGAATGTTTCTCATGTACTGTCCTCTACAACTTTTTTTATTTATATTGGTTATTTGTAAGTTTTGATGTTTGTCCCACAGGGGATACTGTGCAGATTTCTACTTAACAGTTTTTCTGTAGAATGTTCATTTATACAGTAAATACATTTTGACTTCATAGGCAGAGATGCTATGTAATGTTCTCAGAAAGCTTATATAGACATCCAAACATCACTTTAGGTCAGTGACACAAAGTACTGTAATTTGACAGTACAAATGTTATTACACCACATTATCTACTGTTGTTGGATGTTGTTTCTGTGTTTGCTTTGTTCTCTTGTCTTTCAAACATTTCTTTTTGTTGCTGCTCTACAAAGTGCTTTGTCAGGCTTCTCACTAGCAAATATTTTAGTTGTTGATTTAACAATTCATTTCAAAAATTATTTTCTGTTGTATTCCTCAGTGATCTTAGATTCTTGTTTTCATTGCAATAAATAGTCACTACATTTTTTTTTTGCTTTGAAAATGTTTCTTGAAATATTTTTCGATAAATTTGCATATAACTGACCATTAAATCAACCATAAGAATAATGAACTGCTGTGAACTGTTTGTTATGGTGTGCAATCAAATGATGTATGTGATTAGTTGCAAGTGAAATGGGATTACTATCAAGACTTTTTACATTTGTTTCCAAAATGATCCTTAGTAATGTTTATCTCCTTTTGACTCTATGGGTTTCAGTGGGAGTCAAGTTCAGCACTGCTAATCCTAATTCTTTACAAGTCAGATATGGACATAAGTCACAATGTTGCATACTTGAAAAGCAAATTTCCATTGGATAAGGATGGGGAATCTGTTTCTTGTCAGGAGAAAGGTAATGACGGGCCTAACCAATGTATTCACACTGTACATGAGTATAAAATCTTTTGAGACACACAAGAGTTGTTTGAAGTTTCCTACTTTTTTCCCTAGTAATTGGAGTTGGTAGTGTTTTAAGGCTGTCTAGAATAACAGTCCTATCATGTATATTAAAATGTATGCTAGGAATTTCAGTTTCAGTCTTACTTCTAAACAGGAAAGCCTTCAGTAGATTTACACTGCATAGACACAAGGATGGTCTTAAGTATATTCCTACTGTACACAGAGACGACCTCGCTAAATCCTTAGAGAAATAAATTATAATACCATTGGGGAAGGAGGGGGGACACTAATTTAAATTTTGATGAGGAATGCCTGGAGCCTAGAGTAGAGCCTGATATTATCAATGTGTTTGGTAGGAAATTAAAAAAAAAATCTGATATCTTTTGATGCATGTGTATGTTTCATTCTTGATGTAAAAGTGTATATATCAATATCAAAATGATTTTCCAAATTTGAAACTGAAAAACTGTACTAGTACTTTAGTTGAAAGCGTATTCTTCATCTATCCATTTGTCTGTTTGTTGAGGCACCACAAGATCTGTTTACCATCTGTCTCCATTCCTCCTTGTCTTTTGTCTTGGATAGAATTTCATTCAATGACAGGCCCGACCATTCTTTTATCTTGTCTTATCGCTTTCTCTGTCTGCCTCTTTTTCTTTTTCCTGGTAATGTTCACTGAAAGAGTTTTTTTTTTTTTTCGAACCCTGAGGACCTTGTGATGTATATAGTTTGACCAATAATCAAACTTGTGCCTTTAATGATAAGTAATTGAATTTAAAGCTTACACGAGACAAAGTAGCAAGTGGCTAAACACTTCAACTACCAATCTAAAGGTTCTGGGTTGGAGCATTTAATGTTGACTCTTGTGTTGTACAACTGGACTTCCACAGTCTCTGGTTTTACTGAGCTCCAAAGGTTGTAGAACTGGACTTGAGTCTCTGGATGTACTCAGCTCCAAAGGTTTATCTTAACGTGGAAACGTAAAAGTAGCTGGTCAAAGTGCTGACCACACAGCATTAACTGTTGACCAAAGAAACAGATGACCTAAGCTGCTGCTTTAGTGATTGCTGGGTTTTCAGGTGGAACTCATTTCTGTAATACCAGGGTCTTTTTTGTCAACGAATTTGATTCATATTACATCTTGATTCAAGTTAAGGTCATAGATTAGTTAATTTATTTAGCAGTACCTTGTAATTGACAAAATGAAATGCAACAGAACAACTTTGGTTAAACCTGTAGTTGTCATATTGTGTTATATTTATTTTTGTCTTGACATCATGAACTTGGTAAGAAACATGCAACAATTATTTTAGACAACAAAAAATAAAGTATAAGGCATTAAGAATTGTGTGGAGATTCTTTAAAATATATTTTTATTCTTCGAAATTGAGCACATTAGAAGGGAGTTAACTGAAACATCATCAGTTTGGGATGTTGAATCACACTTGCACAGATAATTGTAAACATAGTTGAATAGTGAAACACACTTTGAAACTCAGTATAATGTCATAAATAATACAAATCAACATAGTTCAAAATTCTGCTCAGTTATTATGTTACATTTCCACTAATTTCATTTATTAGGTAAGTTCAAACACATCTATATGTATATATCACACCACAAACTTAAGTAAACATTTAAGCAACACTAAGAAACAAACACAATAATTTACAAACATACTCATATTATTTTGGAGCAAGGTCTAGTTCTAATGATAGCGGTAGCAAGAATTATATTTAATAGCTCTGTTAACAAACTTATTGTATTAATTAAAAGCTCTGGTATCAAACTACTGTAAGGTCAAGGATTCTCTGAAAACACAAGATCAACACAATTGACATCATTTACAAGCTTTCATTTACATTGCCGGAAGTGTTAATGAATATAAGCACATCTATACAATGATTCCCAATAGCATGCATCTCAATTAGCTTCTGACAACCAGCCCTGATACTTGTTCCGGCGAAACTGTTATCACAAACAGGACAGGGGTCAAAGTCGCCTAAACCTGTAAGCTTCGGACAGGAAGATCTCGTTAGCCTTGGTGAAGTAACTAACAGTGAATAAAGTAAATGAGAAATCGACAAGCTCTCATCCAAACCACAAGAAAGAAGACGCCTATTATAAGCCATCCCGACAAGACCAACGTCTATTTTTTTCGACACAAAACCGCACACAACAGAGTGAGACAACATTTGTTCCGGAAGCTCAATTGGAACAAGTGAAATCTGCCCATGTTGAGTGTCACCAAAGAATGCTGACCATGTCCTTCAAAACTGCATTCTTTACCAAGAGGCCCGAACTAGGCACTGGCACCTAAACACCCCAATAGAAAGAAAACTAGGCTAATATGGAGAGCTCCCCGATTTGGAAACCATTACGCAGTTCATCTCATATATTGGTCTGGTCATCTGAACGCTCCAGAATAAAAATGAGAACGAGGAAGAACGAAGTTAGCCTTGGCTAGCTCCCCACCTAGGAGACAAAAAAAAAATGAGTTCATACTTCTGCTACTTTGCAGCTGTACCTAAACATGGGAAATGCTTCGGGAGTCAACCCTGAGAAAAAAAAAATAGGTACTCAGCGATCCTTAAACAGAACACAACGTTACACCCTGGCTGAGCTTGCCGCTGATCTCAAACTGTATCGACACTTGCAGTTCCCTTGGATACAGCAATGTGCGGAGAGTGGAGAACTATTGGGATTGGCAACATCGTTCCTACTTCCGACTATAGCTAATGACCAGGATTCACGTCATTTTCACAAGATAATTCACCAAGTCGTTTCACGTTTGAAAAATACCATATATAAAATATTCAACATAAGACATGTACAGGTCTACATAATATATAGGCTTTTAAAATAGTCCAGTGAAAGTTATTAGCCTACTTTAATTTAATTTTTTTAATTTGTCATTCATAAGTCTACTAATTTGTGATTAACTGGCCGATTGAGGATTAGCATATGGAGGCAGGCACAATTATCATGTCACAGTTTACTCGCCATTTCGCCATCTGCGGATGTCACGCTATTTATTATATAATCATTCAGCTATTACGTTCTCTAAACTAGGATTTTTTTTTGGTGTGCGTGGGAGATACTTTTTTTTGCTATTCCCAAATAAATATCTTAGTGTTTTAAAAACCTTTTCTATTGCCCGTCCTTATGCATCTGCTTTTTTTTTTTTTGCATCATCTTGCGAGACTTTTAATAGCTAGTAGCTACCTATGCATCCTGTAGTGAACCTTGTAGCTTTATTTATTTTGTAACTGAGACGTAATACCCAAGCTTTTCAGCTATCATATTTTAAGCTCATGTTTAAGCACCATTGTCGACTGCGCATATCCGGTGACTCCCCTTGAATGAAATTGTATGAAAGATCTTCGCGTTCTTATTCCAGGCAATAGATCACACCCCATTCAGTACCCCCCCCCCCTTCTTTTGTTTCCATGTCCCACCCACTGCCTGGTAATTCATGCTACTTCACAATGCCATTGACAGCTTAAGAACGTCGCTGTGCGGGCCACACAAATAGAGATGTATGTCTATGTTTAATTGTTCAATACGTCACTAAAAAAAAGATTTGAACATAACCAAAACGTGATATGAAGCGTGTTAATATAGTTACGCTTAGTTGCCGTTTCTATGCTTAATAGGACGATGAACACTTAGACATAGTATCACTGCGTATTGATGTCTGCCTAACGTGTGCCAACTCAAGTCAAACAGCTTGCTGGAGAAAGGAAATGGGACCCGCATGCTGGAAAGTTTCCAACTAGCTTGTAAGTTGTTTTAGTTTCTGAAGTAACTTAATGCTTGCCCCGAAAGTTCTAGTGAGATAATGAATAAATCAAGCATTACCTGTTACCTATCCCTTAGTCTGGTGTACCGTTGGGGCACCAAGCAAGACTTGTGGACCATCTATCTCCATTCCTCTCTATCCTTTGCCCTGTTTAAAACCTCTTTCAATGGTAGGCCTGTCCATTCTTTGATGTTGTCTTCCCACCGCTTTCTCTGTCTGCCTCTTCTTCTTTTTCCTGGTACTGTTCCCTGGAGGAAGGTCTTTGCGAGTCCCGAAGATCTTGTTACATGGCCATAAATTTTGAGCTTTCGTTTCTTCACAGTATTTAGCAGGTCATCATGGGGTCCGATCGCTTCAGTAACCCTGTCTCTAATCTCTTGATTTGTGATGCGGTCTTTAAATGTGATGCCTAGGATCCTTCTGTAGCATCTCATTTCCATTGCTAGGATCCTCCTCTCTAGCTCTGCAGTCAGCATCCAAGACTCACAAGCATATAGAAATGTGGCCATGACCAGGGAGCGCATCAGTTTGATTTTGGTGCCGAGGGCTAAGCCTTTGTCTTTCCATATCAACTTAAGTTTAGAAAGGGCTGCTGTGGACTGTGCTATTCGGACCATTAGTTCGGGCTTTGTTCCCTCATCCGAGACAATAGCTCCGCGAGGTATTTAAAGCTGCTAACGCTAGTTAGCTTTTCGCCTCCAATACTGATGGTCTTTGTAAAGCCCTGTTGACTATTGGTCATAATTTGTTTTTTTTCTGCATTTATTTGCATGCCGTAGGCTGCTGAAGTCTTGTCAATGCGCATCACTAGGTCGGCTAGTTCGTCTTCTGTCCCTGCTAGGCCATCAATGTCATCAGCGAAGCGCAAGTTTGTAACTTTTCTTCCTCCAATGCTTACAGTACCTTCAAATCCTTCGAGAGCATCTTCCATTTTTCTTTCAAGGAAGATATTGAAGAGTGTTGGTGAAAGGAGGCAGCCTTGTCTTACTCCAACTGTGGTTTTGAACCATTCCCCAATATTGTTGTTGAAGTACACCGCACTGGTGGCATCCTTGTATAGGTTCTGTATAACTTTGGTTATGTTTGTGATAATGTTATATTTTTCCATTGTCGCCCAGAGTGCCCCGTGCCATACTCGATCGAAAGCTTTCTTGAAATCAATAAAGACATGGAAAAGATTCTCTTGGTGTTGGAGATATTTTTCACAGAGTATTCTGAGGTTTAGGATTTGCTCTGTTGTGCAAATTAAGCATTAAGAAAAAGTAAAGTTCCCCTTTCAGACTTTGCGATCAATAGGGCAGATGATGCTCTCGGTTTGACGAGGTTGTCATGTGGCCAGCACAACGACCAACCGCCTTTACTTTGCTCCATCAAATGTCAGGTACCCATTAGAACTGGGTGGGCTCAGAAGCGCCAAAGATCCCGAAATTAAAAAGCCCAAACTTCATCAGGATTTGAACCCGGGACCTCGGTACAGAATCTAAACGCTTTACCGCTCTGCCACCGCGCCTCCAAATCCAGCATTACCTTAAAGAAAATGTAGCCTGATATTCATGAACTTCCTGAGCTAGACTTAGAGACCAAAAAGGGGAGAGGCAGTAGAAATCAATGTCGTCCTTGCCTGTGTGCATTTATTTGTAGCTAACCGTCATAGCTTTTCCATGAAATCAGTGAGATTCCCAAACTGCGGCCCGCGCTGTCCGGCCCTCTTCTGACCTTAGCACGAAATCAAGACGCGGAGATTTGATTTGGCGGTGAGGCGGCC
Source organism: Biomphalaria straminea (assembly GCA_021533235.1). NCBI lineage: Eukaryota > Metazoa > Mollusca > Gastropoda > Planorbidae > Biomphalaria > Biomphalaria straminea. Next base: position 26,453 of record JADKLZ010008430.1, read on the forward strand.
TGTGACGCGTGTGTTTCCCTCTAGTGAGATAATGGGCTCCGAGTCATCCTAAAGGAAGAACAGCAAGTCGATTACAATGAAATAGAGTACGCAGCTCAGCAGCAAAAAATAAAACAAAACAAAAAAGTACCGATAGAAGAAGAAGCATTTTACTATCGAGGTACTCTTTTCTTCGAGATGTAGGCCTACAGAACGGCGTAACAAAGTCGAAGATGTCCCTCGGAAACGCCCTTAAAGACCAGCTTAGGCGCCAACTTGCTTTAACTGTTACAGATGAGAGCAGAAGGCGGCCTCCTGCAGCTGGTGATTCCTTACATAATCTGATGGAAACACATTTAAGACTAAAAGAAAACCCACCGCAAGAACAGACGTAGACAGCAAAAAGAGAACCTAAATCAACCACCTGTGGACAACGGTTGTATCTGCGTTGGAAATGGCAAAAGATGTAGGTCGCAGCTGGGACTGCGTAGCCACTTGAAATACTGCACTCCTCATAAACCTTCGGACTCGAAGACGCTTTACTAATTGTAGTAACCTATTTATAAATTATTCTTTGTGCGTAAAATTAAATGATCTTAATTCCTATTGATGGGATGTTCTATAATGAATATCCCTATAGAACAGATCTAGGTTTTTGGAAGTCGAACTAATTGTTACTACTAGTACTAATTGTAGGCTACAACCCATTTTAGTAAGGCCTTTACTCCGCTTTATTTAAGAGTTAAAGTATCCAACCTGCTACATCTGCAGTCTCTTAAAAAAAATTGATCTTGTCTTTTTACTGTTCACTGTTCTCCAGGTGTTTATTTTGATATATCAAGATTGACCTAGATGAAAGCTTTTTCGAATTGCAAGAATTCAGGACCTAAGGCTGTGAGACTTTTAAATGTAAAAGAAGACATATTACGCTATAGAATCACTATATAATTTCAGTTGATATATTAAAACTAATTTATCATAAGTCAATTCATTTTTCTCTTTTGGTGCAACACTGCGGCATTTCTCAACCACAGACCTATTTAATATATATAGGTCTGTGATCTCAACTCATAGAGAAAGAAAAGTCGTGCGTAAAGAGATTAAATAACAGACGTTGTTGTGTAACTGGAATTAGAAAAAAAAACCTATAC
>JADKLZ010008431.1:8587-28385 GCA_021533235.1 Biomphalaria straminea
TTTGATTTCAACAGATTGAACACATTTTCTACCATCTGAATCTACTTGACTTCTAAATGGTTGTGACTGACTCCTTTTTGTTCCCTCCTCCTGCTATGATGAAGGTCAGAGTAACGAATATGAATGGCGTGGACACCATTGTTGATGTTGGTAAAGACTGGACATGTGATAAAGTTAGTACACATGGCAATAATGTTTATTCTAACTTTTAATTTATTCATCAATAACATGACTACATTTTAGTGGTTCACATATATTTATCATGTACTGGTAGAATAGAGTATCCCATTTATTCTGTTTGTTTTTTTTTTTAGTTCCTTTTACAAATATTACTAAAATATTAATTATTTGGAAAAAAAAAATTCTGCCCTTGTTGTAAAATTTGAAATGAATTTAGGAGCATTTGTTAAAATTCTATGAAATAATGACTAGAAACTCTCACATACATTAGTTTTTTGTAGGAAAAAAACAACTTTGATTTAAATTTAAAAAAAAACAAAACTATATATATAACCCTAACCCTATTATTTCTTGCTTTCTATTTGTTCTCAATAGTCTTGAAATGGTGCTTGAAACTTTTATTTCATGAGGTCACAGCTAGAGGTATGTTCAATTCAAGTTATATTCTATTCCAGGTAAAACTTGCTTTGGAACATTTATTGGACCTGCCCCCTGCATTGACTGGCTTGTCAGCAGATCCTCTGAAAAACTCCCTGATGTTTAAGCTAGTTCTAGTGAGAACAGGAAAAACACTTTTTGATGAAGGCACTTTAGCACAACAGGGAGTCAGAGAATTTGGTAAAGTTTACCTACAATTTGGTTTGCTGTTCATTCTAATTTTTTTTTTTGTGTCCAGACCAAGTCACATAATTGTCAACACATTGTGAAACTGTGTTAGGTGTATTTATTTGTTAAGAAAAGCTGGGACCAATATTATTGTTACATTTTTCAGATGTTGACACAGAATTATAGATTATTACATCCCAGTCCTCCCTCAGGAAGGTGGACGATGGTGGTGGGTTCAAACCCTGGACCATCAAGACAACAGTTCAGAGTGCATACCACATGACTAGGCAGCCTATTTTCTTTCTTGTTGTTATATTTTTCTGGATTGCTTTGCCTAGTTCATTTAAAAGTTGCCGAACAAAAAATGTCATTCATATAGTTAGTCCCTTTCAGCGTCAAAATTAATACAGCTGTTTTTGTGGCTATTCTGGGTTAAAGGTCACAAACTTTTTTTGATACCATCACCCAGTTAAAGTGAAAAAGGGAATGTTTCTCATTTTTTTGTTTTCTCATTAAAAATGTTTGTATTTTTTTTTTATCCTAAACTTTCAGATGAATTACTGTTGCTTAGAAAAAGAATGAATGTTCCACATTTGGAAACGGAGAGACAAAGAGATGAGAAAAAAGCTCCTGATATTTCAACTATTCGTAAGGCCACTGCACATCTACCAAAGAAAAATCATGATCTACCTGAAGAAGAACCAACCTCTAGTCTCGATGTACGTCAATATATTCTATAAAATGTGATTACTGGTATATTAAATTATGAATTGTGTTTTACATATCAGTGAAGACTTGGATTTGGTGTGAATGTATTAAGGTTAGAATCTTTGTCATTGACAATATTTTGACTCAACACACTTCTAGATTAAAAAAAAACAACCAAGTACAAACAAATATTTTCCTCCAAGACATTTTCATTAAACATGGCAGAATACATGTAGGTAGAAAGTGGTTCAAAGTTTAAAATGATGAAAAATTATTTGAAGGATCACATTACTATCTCAGTATTCTTTGTTAGAATTTTGTGTTCAAATTTTAACTAAAACACTCCAAACTTTGCAAACTATATCACCACTTTTGAGGGACCATTTTTTTGTCTGTTTGTTCATTTACTTACTTCTGGCTAGTGCTACTGTTTTCTTGTAATCTCTGACTGTTATGCACTAGGAGTGCAGACCTTTTAAAAATAGCTGTTTTATTAGACTTTTAGAAAGTTTTTGAAATAAAGTTCACTACCATAGCCTAAAAAAATAAATAAAATGCTCTGCAAACCCAGACAACTTCCTAATTACTATCTTAGAACTGTGACAGCTTCTGTTTTTATTTTCCATATATTGCATTGCAACTGAAACAAAATACTGCTGTTTGTTTTATATGTTTTGGATGTTCCTTCAGAGTTGAAGATAATCAGGACAGCAGGAATGGCAGTGAGCAGGGTTTGAACTTGGTACCATTGAGTCCATCGAAAGACAGCCCAAAGCGCATACCAGACTAATTAATATCTGTGCTTAGTAAGATAAGTAGACGGATATTGATGTCTGGCAAGTTTAAATGAAGAGTTGATTATAGTTAATGTTTTTTTCTTGGTCAGTGTTTTCTTGGTCATAGTTTCTTTATTGAAATATCAATATTGCCAGTATGCTATGGTTTTGAGTCATTCAATGAATTTCCTTTTTTTTTTCAAGTTTCAAAGTGAACTTCGACGGATACTTATATCTCTAATAGAAGCATCCCAACGTGTTTTATGTCTGAACCCAGAGGCTGCAAAAATATTTCAACAAGCTGAAGGTCAGTATCCTCTTTGTGAACTGGGAAGGTTACCATGTGAACTTTATTTAGCAATAGTTTTTAAATAAAGATAATTTCTTTTTCTGATTATATTTAAAGCATATTCTTTATTTGTTTTTCTATTTTATAGTGCAAGCATTATTTCCTGGAAAAAAAATTTTTTTTTAACTTTCCAGAGTGCTCTCTAGGGCTTTTTTTTCATCTCCACCATCCGTTATCCAAATCATATTAGATTTTGCTACAATTATGAAATTTGCAGAAGTTATTTAGCTTGATCCCTTCTAGCCACTTTGTCAGTAGAAACCTGCTATTTTTTAATTGCATAGTTACCAAATTACATACATATATCTGATGATCAGAACTTAATATTAGCTTTGATGCCTAGTTAGCAGATAAAACATAAGATAAATTTGTAATATTTTTTTTTCTAACTTATTTATTTTTTGGTCATTATAAGACATGTTGAATGAAGCCCCCACTAGGAAAACTGGTTTGTCTGAAGCTAACATAAAACAGTTGACAGACATGGGCTTTCCAGCTCATAGAGCGAAAAAAGCTCTTTTGTTAAACCAGTAAGTAAATTTATGTTCAAAATTTCTCTATAAAGATAAAACATAAAAAAAAAATATTGACGAAATTTCTCATTTATGTGGTCAGTTAGTGTATAGTATATAAGTGATACTAAATTTTCTACATACTAATAACATAAGGGACATATAGATCAAATGGCTTATAATAGTGAATCCAGCCTGCAACAGATTGAAACGAATAGTTTTTAAATCACTATAATCTATGCTTGACAATATGTTGTTATTGTTGACATGAATCTTACTAATTTATTTAGAAAAACTGATTTGCTTAAAAAAGTGTAAATCTTGGACATAGACCTAAAACATTTTAAATTAAAAAAAAAATATTATGATTAATTGTCATTTATATTAAATTAAAGTCTTTCATTATTGTTACTGACTAAGAATTTATTAACACATAACAGTCATTGTAAAGCAGGACAGGATTCTGAACTGGTCATCACAAGGAATTAGCTAGTACCAACCTGTCTAATAACTGGCAGTTGGATTCTAAATTATAAACTGCTAATGCTAAATTTGTAAGCTAGTTTCATTTCTAGAATGAAAACCTAGAAAATAGACCTACAAATATGTCTATTGCTGCTAGCTATCCATGCCAGATACTTTGCCCACTGATATTTTAAATATTTTAAATAGTGACTTTGTATATGTGTCTATATAATTATTTAGTCACTTTTAGTGTGAGTGTAGTGGGTTTTCATGCCTACTATCTAATATATAATAATATATATATATACATATATATATATTTTTTTTTTTTTACTTTGAAAGAGATATCTCTCTGTTTATCTAGACAGTCTGTAACAGCAGCCATGGAGTGGCTTCTTGCTAATGAATCTGATCCAGACATTGACAAGCCTCTGCCAGGGGAAGACAATGATGAGGGGGAAGTTGATGCTGCACCAAGTGAGCCTACAGTCCCTGAGAGTGATGATCAGCAGGGGGCCACCGGTGGAGCTGAGGGGCCAAGGTTTAAAAACATTTTAGAAACCATTCGTGCCTTTCAGCGCAGAGAATTCAGGCCCAATCCTATAGTAAGGGTTTATTTGATATAATTTGATTTACCTGTCCTGTCCACTTTTTAGAATTTTTTTTTAGAAGAACAATAATTGTTTCTACTTCATTTGAATCTAACATTTGTTGTATACAAGTCAAGAGAAGAGGGAAGTGGGATCTTTGTACTTAACTTGTAACATTTTATTAAGAATAAATAGATCAAAAAAATTAAAAAATTAAAAATTGTTTCAATATTGTTACTGTACAGTCAGAATTTAGATTTTTAATTGACCCTGCCTTTAGCCAGATTCACAACTCTAGGATTGGATTAAAACAATTGACTATTTTATGTGACATTACAACTTGTGCTGCTGCTGTATTTCCAAAATAAATTAGTCTAGAAAACTCATGAACTCAATAAGGCAGTAAAGACTGCTACTAATACAAATTTGCACATTGTGTGTTTGTGACTGTTTGGCATGCAGCTTAAACTAAAGAGAAGGAATTTAGGATACAGCATCTGATGTTTTTTTAGAAGGCTAAATTTTATTGATTTTTTTCACTATATTGTACAAGCTACATTCAAAAGGTAAATGCTGGTAATGGCAGACTTCAGTATAGATTAAAATATATGTTTTATGTCTTTGTTTTGTAATGGCAAACTTTAGTATAGATTAAAATATATGTTTTGTGTGTTTGTTTTGGTTAGAAAATGTTTATTTGGAAATAAAATTTGTTCTTCTCAATAAGAACTTAATAGAAAAAAAAAGGTTGAGCATTGAAATATTGTGTTGTGCTATCAAATAACAAAGTTCTTGTAGTTGAACTTATACTGAGCATATTTATTTATTTGCTTTAATTTATATTTTCCTATTCCTGGAGTGTTCTTTCTTGAGAAAATGTAGTAGGAAGTTGTTGTGTTCCCCAAAGAAGCACAAGGTCAAAATCATATTTTTTTTCTTTGCCTTCCTCTTGCCCTGTAACCTGGTGTTGTGTGCTCCAAGGAAAGTTTGATTTATTGATTGGCTTGCTTGTGAAATCATCAAACCAGCTAATTGCCATGACACTAGCTATCCTCTTCAATTACTTTTAGGATTCAGTTTTAAGTTGTATGTACAGTAGAACGTCGTTTATCAGAACATCATTTATCTGTAATGTCAAATATTCAGACTGCCTTTTTGTTTATAGTTTTATGGTAGACTATTTAAGTGATCTTGCTGATGTGCAGCAAAAGATCAGCGTTTATTTCTCTCAATAATCCTAGGCTACTACCTATAATGCTTTGTTCCCTGTATAATTTTCTTGATTTTTTGTTTAGTTAAGTGTGATACATCGATCTGAATTTTCTTCATATTGTTGGTGAAATGGGTAGTTTATAATATTCTGTAGTCAGTTATCTGGACAATTTGATTTTCGGGACAGACCCTGCTCCCTATTAATCTGGGTTATCAATGTTTTACTCTAATCTGTTCTTCTCTTTATAGGCTCTACAAAATCTTCTTGAGATGGGCTTTGCTGAGAAGGAAGCTATCCATGCCCTGCGGCTGTCTCGTAACAGTCAAGAAGCAGCTGTAAGTTTTTGAGTGGACTTTGTTTTACTAGTTCCATTTAAGAGTTCTTGATATATATCTATATATATTAACTAGGATTTATCCAGTAGTATATTTGTTGATCTAATGTACATTGTAGACATCTTTGGATTTAAAATTGATTCACTGTTGAAAATTGTCCTATCTGGCTACTAAATGATAATCACACAAATATAATTAGTAACATTTAATGATTGTTAAAAATTTATTAGTAGTTACAATGTTAAAAATGAATTAGTAGTTTACAAGTGATACTCTTTTAAAAAAATGTTGCTCATTCTTTAAAACAATTTAGTAATGGTTTGCTATCTAGTTTTCATAAATATTTTGTGCTTTATATTTCTGCTTAGTGTGACTGGTTACTGAGTGATAAAAAGGAAAGACCAGATAGCATAGATCAAGGCTTAGATCCGAACAGTCCTGTCTATAAGGCCATCCTAGCACACCCTAGTGTACAGCTTGGTTTAAACAGTCCCAGGTGTTTATTAGGTAATAAAGACTTGGAATAATTTTATTGACCATTTAATAGACAGGTTAAATCAGAACTTTACTTTGTTTCTGTAGTTAACAATGACATTAGTTAATGTTTGGTGGCACTAAAGCATAAGACTGTTTATTTTTTTGGTTACCGCAATGACTTATTTTTATCTGTGACTTTTAGGTTACTTGGAATAAATATTTATGTTGTTAGGTTGCCTAGTATAAATATTTATGTTGTTAGGTAACTTAGAATAAATACTTACGTTGTCAGGTTACTTAGTATAAATAGTTATGTGAAGGTGTTAAAAAGGCTGAAAGTTGTTCATTTATGGCATGAAAAAAATGATTTTATTTAATTATTCACTATTCTCAAATTGTAGATTAGCACTTATTTTTATTATCAACAATAGTATAGCCTTGCTTTTTTATTCTCACCCTCAGCCTTCTTACAGATGTTAGAGAACCCGATAACAGCTAGTCAATGGTTGAATGACCCTGAGACTGGGCCCTTGCTAATGCAGATCTCAAGGATTTATCACTCAGAAAAACTCACACCTTTCAACAGTGAACCATCGGTGGATACTGACAGTTGATATAAGGCATAACTTCTGATTGTCTGATATTATTGTAAATATATCTGTGAAACTTCTTGCTGAATATGGTGATGTTCATGAATAGTAATTGTTTAACTGAAGAGCATCATTTAAATTTGACTCCCAACTAAACTTGTGTTTACTAAAAGTGATCTAAATTTGTCTTGCAAACTTTCATCATCTGCACCCTACTTATGTTTGTCTTACAGCTTATTTTGTCCAATGGTTGCTGCTATTTATTATTTATATAATCCATCCTTCCCAGTTTTATTTAAGCACAATACTGTGTGGACTACAAATGAGGCTGAGAATGCACATAGCTTTTTTTTACTGTGCAAACATGGAGCATTTTGCTTTTTTAACACAAAATGCTATTTCTGTCTTCAAGTAAGCATGACAAATTTGTGTAGCAATTTTGAAATATTAATAATACTATCAGGGATCACTAAATCAGGGTTTAACTGATGATTTAATACTGAGCTAACAGATGCCTCTAACATTTGACTAGCTCTTCATCTTAGGTTGATTTAAAGTGAAATTCTATGACATGTTTGGTTCATTAAACCAATGATTTCCTAATAGAGGGCTCCAAAATCAGAACCTTCAACCCCAAACGGGGCTGTTCTTTAAGGAGCTGTAAAATTACAACCACCCAGGAAACAAAAATATGGCCATGATGATCTTTTCTGGTTTTGTGCAATGTATTTTTTGTAGTGTTGACATGGCCGAGTGGTCCTTTGAAAAGTTCATGTTCTGTTCAAATAGTTTTTTTCTTTCTCTGTACCTACTTTTTTTTCCTCCCATTAGAGTCTCTAGATCTGCTTTTCAATATTGTTTAGTAGTTAGTGGAAGTTGACGTCCTTTCAGAACCAAAGTGATCAACTTTTTAGGTTATTAAATATGAGTGAGTCAAATTTTGAAATGCTGCCAGTAAGTGTACATAGTAAATGTTTGTAACTTAGGTGCTATAGATGTTTTTGTTATCAAGTTTTTTCTTTATTGGCTTTCAAATTCATTATTTATGAAAAAAAAAAAAGAGAAAGTCAAGGTTGTTATCAACAGGCTGTGCTCCAAGGGAAAATTGATTGGATTGTTTTGTTTTGTTAATTCATTTTGTCTATGTTTTTTTAACATTTTTTTCTTTCTACTCATGCTTTCTAAATGTTCTCATTAAAACCTCCCAAGTCTGCACTGTTTAAAACAAAGTTCTCTAGCTCGATGTTACACATTTCTCTGATCCAGATGAAAACCTGATTGGAATGTACTTATATATAAAAATGTAATTGGTCTGTGTTGAGATATTTCTTCTCTTTGGCTGGTTGATGGAAAAGATGTTTTTAAAATTATACCTTTATTGATTATAAGAAATAAATAATAATAAATAGGACAAAGGAAAAAGGTTGCAAACAATGAAGCAAAGTTTTGTTTTAATGTATACCGGTACATTTAAAAATTAATGTGTGTATTAACTCTTTCAGTGCGAATTATTTTGATCGAAAAAATGGAGTTTTCCGGAACGAACAAAAATTTTCAAGGGGGTAGAGTTGCTAAAACAACTATAACTTTTTTATTTTTTTAAAATAATCGAACACATTTTATTTTATTTTAAAGGAAAATGAATGAGCTACAAATGTATAGTAAATTAAATAAATTATACTAACAAAATTTTTTTTCATTAATTTTAAACTGAGTACGGAAAAAGAAAATTTAAAAAAAATTCATTTAAAATCGATATACTAAAAGATTTAACATTTTAATTAAACATTTGATCCCTAAATATTTAAAAAATCACAATACTAAACACATTTAATCACTTTAAATTTCATAAAAGATGAGAAAATGCACTAAGAAATTGTATTATTTACATTTTTCGGGACCCGGGAAATAAACTAAAAAAGAGGAACCATTGATATAATTTTGTGTATTTTTTTTAAACGCGTTGGATACTGCATCGAATTTAGTATCCAAATAAAGAACAATCACTTCCACATCCGGTAAGTTAAAAAAAACAGAGAGAAATAAAAAGTTTAACATAAAAAAGATAGTGAAACAAATAGTATAAACCAAGTTACTCGCTGAGAGTAACGCCGCACTGACCAGCGCTAGCGAAGTTACTCGCTGAGAGTAACGCCGCACTGAAAGAGTTAAACCATCGTGTGATAAAACAAAGAAAACTTATTGAAACTCATCTGGTATTGATTTTATAATGATTGATTGCATAGAAAAATAAAATAGCTTATACAAATACTTAACAGCTATTTTTCTTGCCACTACATTAGATTGGCTTTCACCAAGGTAATGAAAAAAAAAAAAAAAAAGAAGCATATTTATTGTAGCTATTGAAACAATTTGTTAATGTGGTTTCAAACATGTTTCTGTTTTAATCTCATAATGGTAGCTAGTTAAATAGGGAGACATTTATTATTATTTTATTTTAAGAAGTAATTTAAAATTTAATAAAAGGCTAACTTCAATGTGTGGAAATTTTTATTTCTTTGCACTAAAAACAATAGACAGAGATTTAACCTTTCAAATAACTTTTTTTTCCAAATATGCCTGTTGTCTTTCCAACTTTAAAGATTTGTAAAGTACTTATAAATATTTGTGTATTTTGTACAACTTTTAAATATTTAAAAACACAAGAGTACTTTATCTTTTTGAATATTTTATCGTATTATTTACAAAGAAAAATGATGAAATCTTGACGCTCAGTATCAGTTCTAGAATAGAAACAAGAAAATACTGGAAACCTAAAACAAATGAATTTAAAGTTTTAAGCATTTCTTGAAATAGAGTGAAAAATATAGCGAAAAAATCCCACCTAGTTGTGAAAGTATTACTATCTGAAGTATTACTATTTGTAGTGCTGGGTATATCTTGTCCTTAAAACTTGGAGTTAATATTTAGTTTATCAGTTAGTCCTAGGCATTCAAACTTACCTGATTTGACTTGAAGAAATTTGATTGATGTGCTCAGCGCTAATCTTATGAATTTGACATCTTTGAGTATGCTGAACATTTATATTTTGATAACTATGGAATCAGTCTTGTAACATATCCTTTAGATAATTTTCTTTTTGCCATTTCATGATTTATATTTATTAGATACAATAAAAGATTAAAAATATTATACATGAATTTATATAAATATCTGTAAAAGAAGTTTCCCCATTTTTTGTAAATTTTGTAATATAGAAAACCTGTATATCTTTTAAAATGTTCAAATATTAAAATTCTAAATGGATTTTTAAAGGATGTCTGGTCATTTCATCCCTGGTCATTTATTCCTCAATTAAATAATTTTTTTCTAAGTCATTGTGTTATGGTGCTGTCTTAGGCTTTAAGCACTGATATAATATAGAAATATGTTTATACTGATTGTTAATATTTTGATCTGTTCTTATAGTGTTCCTCCCCCTCCCTTTCATTCTAAAGTTTAGAGCATAGAGATCTAAAATAATAAGACAACAATTAAAACTGTTTTTAGTTATTTTTGGCTTATTTCATGTAGGGGATGTCGATGTCATCCTGCACAAAATGCATCATAGCTTATTAAAGTCCTGGACAAAGAGCAGAGAAATAGGGGAGGCGATTGAGTAAAATATATCCATTGAAGAATGTTATCATCAAAGGCCAAAGTGTCGTGAAAGTAGTGAAAATCTTTTGAGACAAAAATAGTTGCTTTCTTGTTTACATTACTGGAATGTTTCTGGAGTAGCAACTGTTGGTTTGCTGATGGTACTTTCAAAGTTGTTCCCTGTTTATTTGACCAACTTTCCAGTTTGCTCAAGCTGTTGTTCCACCGTTGCTGTATTGCTTGTTTCAGGACAAAACAAATGCAACTAGATTGTTGGAAGCAGTTCAAGAACTTTACCAAATGCAGCTAGATTGTTGAAAGCAGTTCAAGAACATTACAAAATGCAACTAGATTGTTGAAAGCAGTTCAAGAACATTTACCATATGCAACTAGATTGTTGAAAGCAGTTCAAGAACATTACAAAATGCAACTAGATTGTTGAAAGCAGTTCAAGAACATTACAAAATGCAACTAGATTGTTGAAAGCAGTTCAAGAACATTTACCATATGCAATTCCAGAAATTAATGTGACAGACTTAAAGCCACTGTGACAACTTTTGAAGAGAAGTTTTAAACATGTAGAGAGTAATGAGAAGTCACTTTCACCTCAGTCAAGCTGTATGTACCGGGTATTCCCTAAAGTCAATGAATTGGCCATGAGAAAGGATTATGACTTCATAGATATGGAATGGTAAGGTGTCTTCCAGTTTTGGCCTATGTTTGAAATTATCATAATATTGATTCCTTAGAGTTACTTGCCGATTGAATGCCACAACAAAAGATGTCATAACTGCTTTTTTACCTTCGTTCTGTGGAAGGTTGGCATCATCTCCAATCTTTATTCTCATATATGGACGCGGTGGTCGAATGATTAAGCACTTGGCTTCCAAACCTGAGGTCCTGGGTTCGAATCCCTGTGAAAACTGGGATTTTGAATTTTGGGATTCTTGGGGCGCCCATGAGTCTACCCAACTCTAATGGGTACCTGACTTTAGTTGGGGAAAGTAAAGGCGGTTGGTCATTGTGCTGGCCACATAACACCCTGCTTGTTAACCATTGGCTAAAGAAACAGATGACCTTAACATCATCTGCCCATAGATCGCATGGTCTGAAGGGGACACATTATTTTTTTTTCACTTTTTTCTCATATAATCATCCAACAACGCAGACATTGTTTGGATAGCCAGCTACAAAAGGCATCAGTTCAAAGAAATTTGCAACACAGGCTTAAAGAATAACAAAACATCATTTTCTGTACCTAGGATCATTAGCTTACCCGTCTTACTGATTAACATCAACACACTCAAACAATATTTACATTACATCCATATTAAAATTGATTTTTTTTTTACTGACACTAATTTTTCAAGTTTTTTTTACTGTGCCATTGTTTTTGTCATGTAAATAAAAAAATTGAAATATAATTGATTTTATCATTTTAATTTCATATTTGTTGGGTAAAAAGATCAAAGGAGTCAAAGCCCAGGGGATGAAGTGACCTGAGTTCTTTCCAAATATTGAAATTGTTATAGTTTTACTCTAGGATTCTTTTTGAAACTATTGAATAAAGTTGTCATTTACAATTTGTCTCAGGAAATCCCTTTTTTTTTATAAAGTTTTAATTTTAAATTGTTGGGAAATCATATCATGAAAATAGATAGCTTTGTATTTGTTTTCCCAATTCTATCTGAGGGGCATAGTCACTTATCAGACAAACGTTTCTACAGATATTTGTTTAAACTAACAAAAAATATCACCAGATGATAGTAAAATTAGTTGACATTGAATGTTTCTCATGTACTGTCCTCTACAACTTTTTTATTTATATTGGTTATTTGTTAGTTTTGATGTTTGTCCCACAGGGGATACTGTGCAGATTTCTACTTAACAGTTTTTCTGTAGAATGTTCATTTATATAGTAAATACATTTTGACTTCATAGGCAGAGATGCTATGTAATGTTCTCAGAAAGCTTATATAGACATCCAAACATCACTTTAGGTCAGTGACACAAAGTACTGTAATTTGACAGTACAAATGTTATTACACCACATTATCTACCGTTGTTGGATGTAATTTCTGTGTTTGCTTTGTTCTCTTGTCTTTCAAACATTTCTTTCTGTTGCTGCTATACAAAGTGCTTTGTCAGGCTTCTCACTAGCAAATATTTTAGTTGTTGATTTAACAATTCATTTCAAAAATTATTTTCTGTTGTATTCCTCAGTGATCTTAGATTCTTGTTTTCATTGCAATAAATAGTCACTACATTTTTTTTTTGCTTTGAAAATGTTTCTTGAAATATTTTTCGATAAATTTGCATATAACTGACCATTAAATCAACCATAAGAATAATGAACTGCTGTGAACTGTTTGTTATGGTGTGCAGTCAAATGATGTATGTGATTAGTTGCAAGTGAAATGGGATTACTATCAAGACTTTTTACATTTGTTTCCAAAATGATCCTTAGTAATGTTTATCTCCTTTTGACTCTATGGGTTTCAGTGGGAGTCAAGTTCAGCACTGCTAATCCTAATTCTTTACAAGTCAGATATGGACATAAGTCACAATGTTGCATACTTGAAAAGCAAATTTCCATTTGGATAAGGATGGAGAATCTTCTGTTTCTTGTCAGGAGAAAGGTGATGACGGGCCTAGCCAATGTATTCACACTGTACATGAGTATAAACTCTTTTGAGACACACAAGAGTTGTTTGAAGTTTCCTACTTTTTTTCCCCAGTAATTGGAGTTGGTAGTGTTTTAAGGCTGTCTAGAATAACAGTCCTATCATGTATATTAAAATGTATGCCAGTACTTTCAGTCTTACTTCTAAACAGGAAAGCCTTCAGTAGATTTACACTGCATAGACACAAGGATGGTCTTAAGTATAGTCTAACTGTACACAGAGACGACCTCGCTAAATCCTTAGAGAAATAAATTATAATACCATTGGTGAAGGAGGGGGACACTAATTTAAATTTTGATGAGGAATGCCTGGAGCCTAGAGTAGAGCCTGATATTATCAATGTGTTTGGTAGGAAATTAAAAAAAAAATCTGATATCTTTTGATGCATGTGTATGTTTCATTCTTGATGTAAAAGTGTATATATCAATATCAAAATGATTTTCCAAATTTGAAACTGAAAAACTGTACTAGTACTTTAGTTGAAAGCGTATTCTTCATCTATCCATTTGTCTGTTTGTTGAGGCACCACAAGATCTGTTTACCATCTGTCTCCATTCCTCCTTGTCTTTTGTCTTGGATAGAATTTCATTCAATGACAGGCCCGACCATTCTTTTATCTTGTCTTATCGCTTTCTCTGTCTGCCTCTTTTTCTTTTTCCTGGTAATGTTCACTGAAAGAGTTTTTTTTTTTTTTCGAACCCTGAGGACCTTGTGATGTATATAGTTTGACCAATAATCAAACTTGTGCCTTTAATGATAAGTAATTGAATTTAAAGCTTACACGAGACAAAGTAGCAAGTGGCTAAACACTTCAACTACCAATCTAAAGGTTCTGGGTTGGAGCATTTAATGTTGACTCTTGTGTTGTACAACTGGACTTCCACAGTCTCTGGTTTTACTGAGCTCCAAAGGTTGTAGAACTGGACTTGAGTCTCTGGATGTACTCAGCTCCAAAGGTTTATCTTAACGTGGAAACGTAAAAGTAGCTGGTCAAAGTGCTGACCACACAGCATTAACTGTTGACCAAAGAAACAGATGACCTAAGCTGCTGCTTTAGTGATTGCTGGGTTTTCAGGTGGAACTCATTTCTGTAATACCAGGGTCTTTTTTGTCAACGAATTTGATTCATATTACATCTTGATTCAAGTTAAGGTCATAGATTAGTTAATTTATTTAGCAGTACCTTGTAATTGACAAAATGAAATGCAACAGAACAACTTTGGTTAAACCTGTAGTTGTCATATTGTGTTATATTTATTTTTGTCTTGACATCATGAACTTGGTAAGAAACATGCAACAATTATTTTAGACAACAAAAAATAAAGTATAAGGCATTAAGAATTGTGTGGAGATTCTTTAAAATATATTTTTATTCTTCGAAATTGAGCACATTAGAAGGGAGTTAACTGAAACATCATCAGTTTGGGATGTTGAATCACACTTGCACAGATAATTGTAAACATAGTTGAATAGTGAAACACACTTTGAAACTCAGTATAATGTCATAAATAATACAAATCAACATAGTTCAAAATTCTGCTCAGTTATTATGTTACATTTCCACTAATTTCATTTATTAGGTAAGTTCAAACACATCTATATGTATATATCACACCACAAACTTAAGTAAACATTTAAGCAACACTAAGAAACAAACACAATAATTTACAAACATACTCATATTATTTTGGAGCAAGGTCTAGTTCTAATGATAGCGGTAGCAAGAATTATATTTAATAGCTCTGTTAACAAACTTATTGTATTAATTAAAAGCTCTGGTATCAAACTACTGTAAGGTCAAGGATTCTCTGAAAACACAAGATCAACACAATTGACATCATTTACAAGCTTTCATTTACATTGCCGGAAGTGTTAATGAATATAAGCACATCTATACAATGATTCCCAATAGCATGCATCTCAATTAGCTTCTGACAACCAGCCCTGATACTTGTTCCGGCGAAACTGTTATCACAAACAGGACAGGGGTCAAAGTCGCCTAAACCTGTAAGCTTCGGACAGGAAGATCTCGTTAGCCTTGGTGAAGTAACTAACAGTGAATAAAGTAAATGAGAAATCGACAAGCTCTCATCCAAACCACAAGAAAGAAGACGCCTATTATAAGCCATCCCGACAAGACCAACGTCTATTTTTTTCGACACAAAACCGCACACAACAGAGTGAGACAACATTTGTTCCGGAAGCTCAATTGGAACAAGTGAAATCTGCCCATGTTGAGTGTCACCAAAGAATGCTGACCATGTCCTTCAAAACTGCATTCTTTACCAAGAGGCCCGAACTAGGCACTGGCACCTAAACACCCCAATAGAAAGAAAACTAGGCTAATATGGAGAGCTCCCCGATTTGGAAACCATTACGCAGTTCATCTCATATATTGGTCTGGTCATCTGAACGCTCCAGAATAAAAATGAGAACGAGGAAGAACGAAGTTAGCCTTGGCTAGCTCCCCACCTAGGAGACAAAAAAAAAATGAGTTCATACTTCTGCTACTTTGCAGCTGTACCTAAACATGGGAAATGCTTCGGGAGTCAACCCTGAGAAAAAAAAAATAGGTACTCAGCGATCCTTAAACAGAACACAACGTTACACCCTGGCTGAGCTTGCCGCTGATCTCAAACTGTATCGACACTTGCAGTTCCCTTGGATACAGCAATGTGCGGAGAGTGGAGAACTATTGGGATTGGCAACATCGTTCCTACTTCCGACTATAGCTAATGACCAGGATTCACGTCATTTTCACAAGATAATTCACCAAGTCGTTTCACGTTTGAAAAATACCATATATAAAATATTCAACATAAGACATGTACAGGTCTACATAATATATAGGCTTTTAAAATAGTCCAGTGAAAGTTATTAGCCTACTTTAATTTAATTTTTTTAATTTGTCATTCATAAGTCTACTAATTTGTGATTAACTGGCCGATTGAGGATTAGCATATGGAGGCAGGCACAATTATCATGTCACAGTTTACTCGCCATTTCGCCATCTGCGGATGTCACGCTATTTATTATATAATCATTCAGCTATTACGTTCTCTAAACTAGGATTTTTTTTTGGTGTGCGTGGGAGATACTTTTTTTTGCTATTCCCAAATAAATATCTTAGTGTTTTAAAAACCTTTTCTATTGCCCGTCCTTATGCATCTGCTTTTTTTTTTTTTGCATCATCTTGCGAGACTTTTAATAGCTAGTAGCTACCTATGCATCCTGTAGTGAACCTTGTAGCTTTATTTATTTTGTAACTGAGACGTAATACCCAAGCTTTTCAGCTATCATATTTTAAGCTCATGTTTAAGCACCATTGTCGACTGCGCATATCCGGTGACTCCCCTTGAATGAAATTGTATAAAAGATCTTTGCGTTCTTATTCCAGGCAATAGATCACACCCCATTCAGTACCCCCCCTTTCTTTTGTTTCCATGTCCCACCCACTGCCTGGTAATTCATGCTACTTCACAATGCCATTGACAGCTTAAGAACGTCGCTGTGCGGGCCACACAAATAGAGATGTATGTCTATGTTTAATTGTTCAATACGTCACTAAAAAAAAAGATTTGAACATAACCAAAACGTGATATGAAGCGTGTTAATATAGTTACGCTTAGTTGCCGTTTCTATGCTTAATAGGACGATGAACACTTAGACATAATATCACTGTGTATTGATGTCTGCCTAACGTGTGCCAACTCAAGTCAAACAGCTTGCTGGAGAAAGGAAATGGGACCCGCATGCTGGAAAGTTTCCAACTAGCTTGTAAGTTGTTTTAGTTTCTGAAGTAACTTAATGCTTGCCCCGAAAGTTCTAGTGAGATAATAAATAAATCAAGCATTACCTGTTACCTGTTACCTATCCCTTAGTCTGGTGGACCGTGCGGGCACCAAGCAAGACTTGTGGACCATCTATCTCCATTCCTCTCTATCCTTTGCCCTGTTTAAAACCTCTTTCAATGGTAGGCCTGTCCATTCTTTGATGTTGTCTTCCCACCGATTTCTCTGTCTGCCTCTTCTTCTTTTTCCTGGTACTGTTCCCTGGAGGAAGGTCTTTGCGAGTCCCGAAGATCTTGTTACATGGTCATACATTTTGAGCTTTCGTTTCTTCACAGTATTTAGCAGGTCATCATGGGGTCCGATCGCTGCAGTAACCCTGTCTCTAATCTCTTGATTTGTGATGCGGTCTTTAAATGTGATGCCTAGGATCCTTCTGTAGCATCTCATTTCCAATGCTAGGATCCTCCTCTCTAGCTCTGCAGTCAGCGTCCAAGACTCACAAGCATATAGAAATGTGGCCATGACCAGGGAGCGCATCAGTCTGATTTTGGTGCCGAGGGCTAAGCCTTTGTCTTTCCATATCAACTTAAGTTTACAAAGGGCTGCTGTAGACTGTGCTATTCGGACCATTAGTTCGTGCTTTGTTCCCTCATCCGAGACGATAGCTCCGAGAGGTATTTAACGCTAGTTAGCTTTTCGCCTCCAATACTGATAGCCTTTGTAAAGCCCTGTAGACTATTGGTCATAATTTGGGTTTTTTCTGCATTTATTTGCATGCCGTTAGCTGCTGAAGTCTTGTCAATGCGCATCACTAGGTCGGCTAGTTCGTCTTCTGTCCCTGATAGGCCATCAATGTCATCAGCGAAGCGCAAGTTTGTAACTTTTCTTCCTCCAATGCTTACAATACCTTCAAATCCTTCCAGAGCATCTTCCATTATTCTTTCAAGGAAGATATTGAAGAGTGTTGGTGAAAGGAGGCAGCCTTGTCTTACTCCAACTGTGGTTTTGAACCATTCCCCAATATTGTTGTTGAAGTACACCGCACTGGTGGCATCCTTGTATAGGTTCTGGATAACTTTGGTTATGTTTGTGTTAATGTTATATTTTTCCATTGTCGCCCAGAGTGCCCCGTGCCATACTCGATCGAAAGCTTTCTTGAAATCAATAAAGACATGGAAAAGATTCTCTTGGTGTTGGAGATATTTTTCACAGAGTATTCTGAGGTTTAGGATTTGCTCTATTGTGCAAATTAAGCATTAAGAAAAAATTAAGTTCCCCTTTCAGACTTTGCGATCAATAGGGCAGATGATGAAAAGGTTTCAGTGGCTCTCGGGTTGACGAGGGTGTCATGTGGCCAGCACAACGACCAACCGCCTTTACTTTGCTCCATCAAATGTCAGGTACCCATTAGAACTGGGTGGGCTCAGAAGCGCCAAAGATCCCGAAATTAAAAAGCCCAAACTTCATCAGGATTTGAACCCGGGACCTCGGTACAGAAGCTAAACGCTTTACCGCTCTGCCACCGCGCCTCCAAATCCAGCATTACCTTAAAGAAAATGTAGCCTGATATTCATGAACTTCCTGAGCTAGACTTAGAGACCAAAAAGGGGAGAGGCAGTAGAAATCAATGTCGTCCTTGCCTGTGTGCATTTGTTTGTAGTTAACCGTCATAGCTTTTCCATGAAATCAGTGAGATTCCCAAACTGCGGCCCGCACTGTCCGGCCCTCTTCTGACCTTAGCACGAAATAAAGACGCGGAGATTTGATTTGGCGGTGAGGCGGCCTGTGACGCGTGTTTTTTTTTTTTTTCCTTCTAGTGAGGTAATGGGCTCCGAGTCACCCTAAAAGAAGAACGGCAAGTCGATTACAATGAAATAGAGTAAGCAGCTCAGCAGCAAAAAATAAAACAAAACAAAAGTACCGATAGAAGAAGAAGTATTTTACTATCGAGGTACTCTTTTCTTCGAGATTTAGGCCTACAGAACGGCGTAACAAAGTCGAAGATGTCCCTCGGAAATGCCCTTAAAGACCAGTTTAGGCGCCAACTTGCTTAAACTGTTACAGATGAGAGCAGAAGGCGGCCTCCTGCAGCTGGTGATTCCTTACATAATCTGATGGAAACACATTTAAGACTAAAAGAAAACCCACTGCAAGAACAGACGTAGACAGCGAAAAGAGAACCTAAATCAACCACCGGCGGACAACGGTTGTATCTGCGTTGGAAATGGCAAAAGATGTAGGTCGCAGCTGGGACTGCGTAGCCACTTGAAATACTGCACTCCTCATAAACCTTTGGACTCGAAGACGCTTTATTAATTGTAGTAACCTATTTATAAATTATTCCTTGAGCGTAAAATTAAATGATCTTAATTCCTAATGATGGTATGTTCTATAATGAATATCCCTATAGAGCAGATCTAGGTTTTTTGGAAGTCGAACTAATTGTTACTACTAGTACTAATTGTAAGCTACAACCCATTTTAGTAAGGCCTTTACTCCGCTTTATCTAAGAATTAAAGTATCCAACCTGCTACATCTGCAGTCTCTTAAAAAAATTGATCTTGTCTTTTTACTGTTCACTGTTTTCCAGGTGTTTATTTTGATATATCAAGATTGACCTAGATGAAAGCTTTTTCGAATTGCAAGAATTCGGGACCTAAGGCTGTGAGACTTTTAAATGTAAAAGAAGACATATTACGCTATAGAGTCACTATAGAATTTCAGTTGATATATTAAAACTAATTTATCATAAGTCAATTTCATTTTTCTCTTTTGGTGCAACACTGCGGCATTTCTCAACCACAGACCTATTTAATATATATAGGTCTGTGATCTCAACTCATAGAGAAAGAAAAGTCGTGAGTAAAGAGATTAAATAACAGACGTTGTTGTGTAACTGGAATTAGAAAAAAAAACCTATAC
>JADKLZ010008447.1:1185-45655 GCA_021533235.1 Biomphalaria straminea
CTGTAGTAAGATCAACCTCTACGGTAGGGTTACCGCGGCTGTCAAAGATTTGTCTGGCAAGGATTGCTTTAATAACCATGGTTGATGATCTGATTGATTTCCTATGGGAAAAAAAAAAAATCCACAACTTTCTTGAAATGTGAAGATTATAAGATAAAATAATTTTTATTGATCAAACAAATGGAAATTCAGATTGAATACAACTGAAGACCTCAACATAACTGCTATAACAATAAGAATGTAAATACAAACAACATTCACATACACGAAACACACACTTACAATCAGCGCTTTTTCAATAAGACTTCTATGTACTTATTGATGGCGACAGATGACCTTGTAATTCCCTGACCGAAAGTTGGATAAAGGAGTTATTAAATCTTTCTGTTTTAGTCTTAATGGAAAGGAGATGATCACTTTGTCCAGATCTGATGTAACAGTGGTTTAATTGGTGCAGATTGTCTATAAGAATCATAAGTGTTTTGGAAAGGCATCTTTCATGAAAAAATTCTTCAAGAGATGGTAGCTGTGTTTGAGTGATTTTTTTAAATTAGTCTATGTCTTTGTGCCAGTGAAGTATTACCATACCAGGAGGAGAAGGCAAAGTTAATTAGACTGCAGATGGCTGCTGTATAAAAAAGTTGAATTATTGTTTTGTCGATTTTTAATTTTTTAGCTTAGAGTCGTTGATGAATTTTTGTATAAAGGTTGTTGTTTTTTTTCTGCAAGATTGCCTTCATGTTTCCTAAAATATCATTTTAGTTTTCTGAACATTTAAAATTAGAAAGTTTTGATTACACCATCACTGTTAAAAAGTGTTAATTGTAAAATGATACAGATTTTAATAACCTTGAATAAGGCTGATGATTGCTGAGTCAGCAAATTTTATGATGGGAGTATCAGCTGATTGGCTCTAAATGTCATTTGTGTAGATGGTACAATACTGATGACAGACCGCACCCCTGCGGCACTCCAATTCTAAGCTCTCATGCCTGACCCATGCTGTTCACTTTAACATATCTTATCTCAGAATTTCTCTAAAGCATGGATTGCTTTAATCGATTAAATAACTACAGGATGGCTGCTGGGTCATGGGTACCCACTCTAGACTATCATCATGATGGTACTGGGTTAGAAACCTGGCCACAGACTTTGAACTAGGATGTAATGTAATAATTTTTAATTCTAAAGAGAACACCAGAAACATGAAAAGCAAACGGCTTACCATATCCAAGTTGAGTGTTTAATTGCCTATGACTTTTTAAAAGTCCAACAGGACATGTATTTATTTAACAGTAATTTATATTTATGGCAAAAAGAAAAAAAAATATTATATGTAAAAAAAATAAAAAAAAAACACCAATCTTACACTCAACTCTAAATAGTAATGATGCAACTCATGTTCACAATTGCAATTACCTACACACATGATTGGTGATACACTACCATACATGATTATACACAAACATTAAATCATAAATAAAAGTATTTAATCAGTCATACTACTGACTCGTAGTCTAGTATTACTAGTAATTAATATAGATAGATCTAATCATTCTAAGTAATCATTAATAAGTTAAATAAGCATACATTTAATTTAAAATCATTTACATTGACATTGCAATAACTGTATTTTTTCTGATTGGGATTATCATTATAAGGATGTATATCTAGCACTAGTGTAATTCTATCTAGCTAGAATAGATTGTGATTGTCTAGAATTAAAAAAAGTATTATTCTAGTAGATCTTCTAACTTCTATATTAATATTAGGCAAGGTTAGGTCTAGATCTATAGTAGAGTCTTGTATAAGGCACACCGACTTTGGGAACTAGGTCAATTTTTTTAAATATTTTTTTATTAGGTCAAGGTTTAAGTTTAAAAAAAAACTGAAAGCATATTATTATTCTGCAACTAAAGGACTATTAAGATAGCAGTGTTTTTTTTAATTACCACTCATAGTGAGATTTTATTTTAAATTACAATAGGCCACTCCATGCATAAGGCACGCAGTTTTTGTGCTTTCCCTTTCAGGGCACACTGAGTCCCGTCAGTAAACACCACTATGTAATTGCTAATAAATTACATCTTTATTAATTAAAAATTATTTAGATTGTATTAAAAGAAGTAGAATCACTTATGCAATATGTATTTATTGTCTTTTGCCTCCTATTGCCTCTCTCTCTCTCTCTCTCTCTCTCTCTCTCTATATATATATATATATATATATATATATATATATATATATATATATCGTTTATAGTTTATTTATTTATATATAAATCCTATGTAATCTATGTGTAGCAAAAGACAGAAATAAATCTCTATTATATGGATTTTAGATCTAGACATTAATTATTATAATTTAATAAACATATTTGATATTTTCCCCTCCCTCCCATAGATGCTTATAATTCTTTTCATGACTCTCCCCCCTTCCCCCCGCTGCCTGTTTGATAGGTTGTGACACTACATGCTCACCTGGGGTGATAGATATCTTGATCTAGGTCATGTTTATTCATTGAAAAAATCATAGATTTATTAATCCCAATAATATTTCTTATTACGATTTTACCGTGTGCACTATAGGAGAATGTGTTAAATTCATCATTATTGATGAAACACCCCCTTTTTAAAATTTTATTTAACAGCTAAAAGTATAAATGTGATTGGAATGTCTTTCTCAAGATGTTTGGAAGCTTATTTTGATATATCCATCAGCCTATAATCAAATAGGCTCATAATATAGCCTTCATCCCTTATATGGGTATGAATTGCCGGGGGAGGTTAAAACAACAGCTTTACATACATGGTTTCCGAGAATCTCTAAAACTGCCCTCTTCTTTGGAAAAGCGGAACAAAAATACAGGAGCTTATCTAAAATTGGACATGCGCAGTCCCGAAACGTCGTTTTTAGCTCCAAACATAAAAACAAATGAATTATAAACAAAAAAAGCGACCTGTTTACTGAACAAGAATCAGATGAGGTGTGCCTTATACAAGACTTTACTATATATCAAGGCTCAAGGATAATATATTTTAATTTTATATATATATAAAAATAAATACAGTTTTTATGATGTGGTCATACAGTCATTATTTTGACCCAAACTGGCCAAAGTAACCTGCTGACAAACTAAAGAGACACTTCACTATCGTGACGATGGTCCCCTGATGCTTTGCAGTGGACTCAATTTTTAATTAGATCTACTTTTGTATTAGTTTAGTTTAGTCAAATAAGTTTAATTAATTATTAATAAGGTTATTAATAAGATTACAAAATTTAAGCTTAAGCCTTAAGCCTACCCTCCTTACACACACTAATGATCTAATCACTAAAAAATTTAATGACACTAGTCCTAGATTGACTAACACTAATTCACTAATGATAGGTTACCCCTAAACTATTCTACAGCTTTTTAAATAAAAATATATAGATCTACAGACTATGTAGCTTTATTTATTAACTTACGTGCACTAGATCTAAGTTCTGTCTTGATCTGCCAGCCGGCCGGTTAAGGTATGAAACGACCTTGCCTTTCAACTGCGAGCGTCCTTCACCTCTTCAAGGAAAACAATGTATGCTCTTCAATGCTAAAGATAAAAATGCGAAACTATAAACCCAGTGGTTCTTAAACAGTTGAAATCAAGACATAGATCTATTCAATACAAAGAATAGGCGCTGTCGGTGGAAAAGGGTTAGGGGTTCATCCCCAACCACCGAAACAACCCCCCACACACACACACAATAAAGAAAAGTGAAGAATCTTGGCAACTAGATATTGTTTTACAGAAATACTAATTAAGTAGCTTTGACTTCACAAGACCTAAGAGAAATCGGGCTTGGTCAAGGACCTTCAGTTTTATCTTATAGATTGCAGATGTTATTTCAATAGCGAAGATAGATCTAATTACTTCATTCGCTTTTCATGTGTCAATCTTAATACCATGCATATGTTAATGTTAATAATGATAATAATAGGCTTGTCTTCGAATCCGAAGATTAGTGAGGAATACAGTGTTTCCCGTGGCTGTGCAGTCCCAGCTGTGACCTACATATTTTGCCACATCCAGTGCAAGCAAAACCAGTGTCCGCAGGTGGTGGGTTTAGATTTTCTTTTCGTCGTCTACGTTTGTCCTCTGCGGCAGATTTTCTTTTGGTCTCAAATGTGTATCCCGCGGCCTTCGTGAGTGACCTCCAGCTATCTCGTTCCGACGCCGCATGCAGCCAGGTGCTCTCTTCTATGTCAGCCAAGGAAAGTTGACGCCTAAGCTGGTCTTTAAAGCGTTTCCGTGGGGCGCCTCTGTTACGTCGACCACCTTTTAGCTCACCAAAAAAGACTGCCTTTGGCATACGTTCGTCTCTCATACGGGATACGTGCCCTGCCCAGCGCAGCTGTCGGACCATAAGAGGTCCCTCTATAGGTCTACTGACTACTGTCCATACCGGCGTTTGCAAGGACATCGCTGTTTGTAGTGCGGTCCTGGCCGTCCTGCCATCGTATGTCCATGATGGAGCGCAAGCATCTTTGGTGAAAGCGCTCAAGGAGTCTTAGCTGTTTTCTATATAGTGTCCATGTCTCAGAGCCATATAGATGTTAATGTTAATAAGACATGGAAGCTCCTAAAGATGTGATCCAAAGAAAGCTATTATAGGGCCTATATGGAGATCGAATCTATATGGGCGAAACCAGGATTTTTTTCGGGGGAGGGGGCATATAGCCAAAGGGTATTTTTTCTCCTCCCTCGGCCATAGGGCCTATATATCTGTGTGTGTGTGTGTGCATAATTAATCTTTATTACATTCATTCATTCTTTTGGAAGACGTTTATTGTAACCTAGAATGTTGGTTTTTATTGTTTCCTGGAGTGGAAAAGCTGTAGGCCTAAACACCCTGTCCTTGCCAGCAAGGGCATCTGGGGTGCGCTGTGAGCTCCCCAAGCGGGGTTCGGGCTGAAGCCACGCCGCCAGGCACTATTTCCGGTACCGGGTATTTAAAAGAAAAACAAAAATGCATATTCTGAGGTATCTAGACATACATCCTGCTATTAAACAATGTTAGTTCAAAAACCTAATCTGCTATTCTTACTTACGCAGGACTTAGATCCTCCCGCGCCGTTTGGCGCATTGGGCAGCAGGCTGCCTCCAATGTCTGAAACCTCTTCCCACTTGGTGCCCACTGCTCTGAGGTCCTCCGTGAAAGTGTGGCGCCAAGTTAAACTAGGATTTCCCTGTTTCCGCTCTGATTGTAATGCCCCCCATGTAATTGCAACTCTTGTTTATGCGTACTTCATATGTCAGAGAGCATGTCCTGCAAACCTCATGCGACGCTCTGTCACAACTTCACTAGGTGTTCGACTCACAGTGCGGCATAGGTTTTCCTTGATTGAGACACAATCTTTACAACTGACTTCCACAATCCGTCTCAGCCATCTTTATTGAGCCACATTAGTCTTTATTATTATTATTATTTTGGCAGATGACTATTTGCTTGATAACATCGGCGTAGCATAAGGGGGCGGGGGGGGGGGGGCCCCCCCCCCCCCCCCCAAAAAAAAAACCCCCCTTGGGGGTCGGAATTAATTGACTAATGTTTGCTTTGATTTTGTTTATTTTAGGTGAGATTTTAATACTAAACCATTACTTGCCTCAGCGCAGAAAATTGAATTTTAAGTTTAAAAAAAAAACTATTAGGGGGTTTCGCAGTTAAACCTCCTTCTTCTATAAAACAAAAACACAAAAAAAAAATCAAACGACAATCCCCAAATTCCAGCGGGGCATAGCTAAAGAAGATTTATATATAGATTTTTAAAAAATCCGAAATCTACGATACCCCACCTCTTCAGTATAAAAAAGCAAAGTACATACTCAAAATTCTATGAGTGTAGCTAAAGGGGTTAAGAGTTTAAACCCTGCTTCGGTGGGGTTTGAGGCTACAATACACCGCTTCAATATAAAAAAAAAGCAAATTACGTACTCAAAACGCTATGACTATGAGCGATGTCAAAAGGGTTTTAAGTTTCAACCCCCCTTCAGCGGCGTTTGAAGCTACAAAATACCTCTTCAATATAAAAAAAAGTAAATTATGCACTAAAATTATTTGAGCATAGCTAAGCCAATGTTGTTGTGTTTTTTTAGTGTAAACTCCCTGATCCAGATCGAGTCCGAAGATTAGTGAGGAATACAGTGTTTCCCGTGGCTGTGCAGTCCCAGCTGTGATCTACATATTTTGCCACATCCAGGGCAAGCAAAGCCATTGTCCGCAGCTAGGTGGTCGGTTTAGATTTTCCTTTCGTCGTCTACGTTTGTCCTCGGCGGCAGATTTTCTTTTGGTCTCAAATGTGTATCCCGCGGCCTTCGTGAGTGAGCTCCACTAGCTGTCTCGTTCCGACGCCGCATGCAGCCAGGTGCTCTCTTCTATGTCAGCCAAGGAAAGTTGACGCTTAAGCTGGTCTTTGAAGCGTTTCCGTGGGGCGCCTCTGTTACGTCGACCACCTTTTAGCTCACCAAAAAAGACTGCCTTTGGCATACGTTCGTCTCCCATACGGGATACGTGCCCTGCCCAGCGTAGCTGTCGGACCATAAGAAGTCCCTCTATACTGTCCATACCGGCGTTAATGCATAATGCATGTAGGCTAGATACCTCAAAATATGTATTTTGTTGGCTTTCAATACCGAAAATAGTGCTTGGCGGCGGGGCTTTGCCCCGCGCTGGGGGAGATCACAGCTCTGCCCTAACAATAATAATAAATATCTTCAAAAAAAATGGATGGTTAGAATGTAATAAGGATTAATTATATACACACAGATCCAGACATATATATAATAATATATATATAATTTATTTTTAGCGGGGGGGTGAGAGAAAATTCCCCCCCCCCCCGAAAAAATCCTGGCTACGCCCATGCTTGAGAATACTATTGAAGAGGGGGGGGGTTTCAGCCTCAAAACTATGTCAGGGGATTTTAAACTCAAAACCATCTGGACGGTTTTTAAACGTAAAGCCCTCTGGATGCGGGGAATTTAAACTCAAAAACTCTCTTTGACGCTCTTGGAATTTTGAGTGTGTAATTTGCTTTCTTTTTTCTAATTGAAGATGTGGTTTTTTGTTTCAAACTCCGCTGTGGGGGGGGGGACCTCAGTAGCTACGCCACTGGTAATGCCTCGACATTTGGAGCATTTAGACTTGTCACCCTTTTTGCATAGAGATATGATTACGGAATCTCGAAGTTCAGGGGGACTAGGCACTTCTACCAGCATAGAGCGAACAATTATATATATATATTGAAAACATTGAAGAAAAAGAGAGTATACAAATGTTGAGACTGGAGAGACAAGAGAGGGTGGCTGGAGGAGAGAAAAATGTTTGTTGATACGATACGCGTGGGGGACTGTGATACGTGAGGCAATAATTAAAAGTGTCTTCGTGATGTGTTTGTACAGCTACATGTGAAAAAGTACGGGTGGAGAAAAAAAGTGTGAGAGAGAGAGAGTTGGAGTTGCATTGTAAAGTTTTGCATAATAAATATATCTGAAACTGCTATGATGTATACTTGTCCTTGAAAAGAAATAATCAACAGATAAAAAAGACCTTGCATCAAAAGAGTAACTAATACTATTAAAAAAAAAGCATATTAAATTATTTCAGTTTAAATTTGAGCTTTAATATTGTTTTCAACATACAATTACAATATAGGTATAGTTAAAATTTCTTTAGAAAAAGAAAAACAAATATTCAAACATATGTTTAATATGCTTTATATGTTTAAAATAGCAAAAACTTTGTTACTAAACCTTAATAAAAATCATTGATAAAAAAAAACAAACAACATAAAGTGTATTGAAATTGTAGTCAATGCTAGACCTTCTACAATAATATGTATATTTTATAAGTAACAATTAGTGATAATGCTGGTAATGTTATTCTTTTTATACATAAAACATTAATTTACTAGCCTAATGGTTTGAATTCACTTATATTTTATTTAGATATATTAATATGTAGGCCTATATAAAAAAAAGTTTCATGATTACAAATTATTCTTTTTCTATATTAAATTTTAGAACTTTATTTTGGAATGTTTTTGTTCTAATTTATAACCACAATAATCCATGCATATACATTACAAAAATTAAGCCTTACTTGATAACAATTATTTATTTTGTTTATAATATGTTTGTAATTTACTTTTATATTAAATGGAGATAGGTTTGCAAATTATGATGTGAAAGCATGTTGTGAAAAGAAAAACAACTAAAAATTTCATTTTTCAGAATTGGGGGTACTATATATGACTTGGCACTGTAGACAATGTACAAATGAGTACACTGACCAATAATTTAAAATATAGTGTAGACTTTTCACATAGCAAGAATCAGCATTACTTAAAATACATTGCAAGAATCAGCATTATTTAAACTATCTACACATTTGCTTTGAAAATATTTTCACAAGTAAAATATTTACATAGGAGAGTTGCTGTTCGTTAATTTTATTTTTTGTTTCAAATCAATTTTGTTTCAAAAAGGTCAAAATTGTTTTTTTTTTTTTTTAGTTTTCATCTTCAGCTAGTATTTTGTTTTTTTTCCTTTTAAAAAGGATTTATTTTATACTGATATCTGGGTGAGTTCTTGTGGCATTACTTCAGGGATTCTCAGAAGTGGTTTTCCTCGAAAGTGAAGATTGCTGTTAAGATTATTTGAAGGGAGGAGAGATGTGGACAAGTGTTTTGGAGTTGCATGCCGAGTGAAGCACAAGGCATTTTTCTGCTTCTCTCTATAAGAGTCCATATATGTGGATTCAAAGTCAGGATGGTCCAATTCTTTTTGTCTTGCCAGAGCCAATGCTTCTTTGTACTGTTTTAAGCCAAAGTTAGTAGGAGGACCTATAAAAACAAAATATATTTATATACATTAATGTAACCAAAAGAAGGAAAAATTTAACTGATAATATTTTATTACTGGTTTACTATAGATAAATAAATTAATTAATATTAACTTAAAAAAATAATTTAAAAACAAAATTTTTTAATGAAAAAAACAACTTATTTGATTAAAAGCCTACAAATTCAGGTTATTATGAGATATCAATGTTTTTGCACTAATATATTGATACAAGTCTCTTATGCCCTATCCAAAAACATATAAGAATGTTGAATAATAATGATAAAAAAAGACAACAATATCATAATTATTTTTTTTTTATTATTATTTTTTAAACCTAAACATTATATGTTGAGATTGATAAATCAAACCTCTTAACATCAGTATTTTAATTATTGCAAAATCTTCATATTCCAAGGATAGGATGATCCAAATGAAGAAAATAGTAACAAACTATATCTAGCCTTACCTTAATGCCCTCTTTTAAAAACTAATTACATTTGAGTGACTTATTGCTCAAGTAAGTTAAAGAGTATAGATCCCTTCTCACTTCCCCTTTACTTTATTTATCTACAGATGCATTGTGCAGTTAATACTACATATATTTTGGTATACTTTTGCAAAGTTCTAAACAAATAAAAAAAAAATCATGTATTGAAGTTTAAATTAAAAATTACTATTGATGAGTAATTCAAAATATATGGAGGATATCTTTTTTTGTGTAAGGAACATATTATTAATAGTAATCCTAGAAGAAATGTATCTTATAATTGTGCATCTGTACATATCTTAGAAAATATGATCTGATCCTGATCCTCAATATAGCAGGGTTTAGACCAGGGATCATCAAAATGACAGTCCTGAGCACATATGATAGGGCCAGATAGCACTACCCTATAAAGATCTGTCTACTTAGTCTACTGACATAGCACAGAAGAATAAATGAATAATATAGTAAAAGATTATGCTATACCTCTGAGGGGATAGTCAGATCTCTCTGGTATCCATCCCAGTGTCTGACTGTTGAACTGCCTTAGGGGAGGTAAGCAGTTCTCTCTCCAGCGTCCATTGTAATGCTCATCATACATGGTTATGAGCATGTTGTTATAAGCATCGTCATGATGCCGGAATATCATGTCCGCTGGAAGGCCTTCATTGTTCAACACAGCTTTCCTTCTGACAGTCACATCAGGATGGAACTCTCCATAATTTTTAAAGTCTATGCGATGTGTTGTGTTGTGTTTATACTTTGTATCTGGAAACTAGAGCAATATTTAAAATTCATTTTTTTTTATAGAACAAATTTAAATTTTTTTTTTTATTGAGAGACAATCACATTTAAAAATGCAAATGAAAAATCAAATTGCTTGTGTTTGTCGCTTAAGGTAGGTAGGTACCACCAACCTGGAAGAAAACTTTTTCTAGAATCTTGTTAGTTTAAAAAAAACAATCAGGTAAAATAGGGTCTACTGATTTTTTTAGAATACATTTCAGTTTTTTTTTCTTACATTTCATTTAAAATTCAAATGAATAATCAATGTTAGCATGCAAACTGCAGATAATTTGGATGATTTACTTATCAATGCATGTTTCAAAGGTTGGCAACTCACTCCCAATTGAGCTCAGTCAAACAGCTTATGCTTCACTACCATAAAAAAACAACATTAAGACCCATCTGTTCAAAACTTTAAAAAAATATATATATTTTTTTTTTGTAAAAATGATTTCTAAAATGTCTTACATATGTTTTGGATGTCCTTCAATTTAACTACTTCCTAGTTCAAATTTCCTGCAAAACAATTCGGGATGGGAGTGGGCAGGGTATGAACCCAGGGCCATCAAAAAGTCCAAATGACTAGACCAGCAAATAGCCAAATATACCACATGATCAAGCAGCCATCATTTTAATTATCTAATTATATGTTGAAGATCTATAGATCTATGTTCTTATTTGATTTGTAAGCATTTCTTCTAATAAACCCTTATGTTTTGTTTTTCATCAATATGGGGATTCCATGATAACCATATGTTTTTATTTCGTGTTACTTGTTTTTGGCAGAAATAAAATAAGTCGTTTTTATTTTTTTTTCAATTAATAACTGCAGATTGATAGAATAGTGCTCTATTAGTCTATAGAATTATTAGTATACCATTTTCAATAAGTAAAACGTAACTGTCTTAATAAAGTAATAAAGACATTAGTCTCATTAGACTGATTAGACAAGTCACAAAGATATATTATAAATTATTATATACATTATAATTCATTATATACAATAATCAATATTTATTAAGTTTATATACCTTTAATCTCTCTTCAGACCAGTTCCCAATGAGAACTCCAGGTGCATATCTCTGTTCTATACGCCAACTAGGTATTCCAAATTTAGAAAAATCAACTCGATCAGAAATGTTGCGCTGCATTTTAAATGATCGTTTTCTTAATATTGTGTGGTATATAGATCAATCGGTTCTCATCTTAACATTTGTCTTTCTTTGATTTCTGAATACGTTGCTAAGAAAACGTCGTTGCTATACATTAGTAGTAATCTCCCTTAATTTTAAATTTCCGATTTACAATTTTAAAATAATAAAATGGCTGCGTCCATAACCTTCAGCTCTTTGAGACTGCTTTCAACAAGTAGCAGATTAATAATAAGGAATAATATTATCAGATGTCTTTCTAGCACACAATCAGGTTGAAAAAAAAAGATATAGATCTACATCTAGATTTAGATTTAATATAGACCATCTTGCCCTCTAAAACAGATCTAAATCAAATCTGTTTGTTTCTTCAATTGAATCAATTTCTTGTTGAATGTTCCAAAAACAAAAGTTGAAAAACTTAAAAACTTAGAAACTATTAATTAATTTAATTAATTATGATTAATAAGACTCTACTCTAAGAGTAAGACTAACCACTTCTCTTACTCTTACAAAAAATTCCTAACAAATAAACTAATTACTTTATATATCACACAACTTTGAATTTCTTTCATCAATCTTGTAGAATCCAAACTAAAATATTAACATTTTTATTAAAAAAATTAAAATTTAAATAAATATTTAACTTAATTTTAATATAAATAATAACAAGAACTTATACATAATGATGATTATAATAATTTTAGATTAGATCTATAGTAAAGTGCGAACCTCGAAAGGATTAAGGCCGATAAAGCAATTTTCTCGTTTGGATTTTTATAACACTGTAACGGTATGACCTCTATGAAAAAACTGATGGTATCTCTGAATTCCTCGTCCTTTTTTCTATAAAAATAATTTGGATTTAATGTATCACTAGGCTTAGTTAAAATTAAATACGAGGTCAAAGAGGTGTAGGGTAGGTATCGCCAAGCGTACTTTTCCTCGAACAGATTTTTCCCTAGTTAGTAAGCTCGATCGGGTTGTTGGAAGGCTCAAACATATCAAAGAAAATATATCTAAAAACATGTTTAAATATTTAATTTTCACTATAAAGTCATTTTCTTCTTATTCTAGCGTAAGAACACTATCCATTGCACCATTTCCCACCCTCCACAACTTTAAATAGTCTTTTTAATCTGATGAGCCATCTGACTTAAAAATAGCCTTAATCCCATTACCCTGTTCCTTCACTACCGGGTAGTAAAAAAGAAGCATTCCAGACCTCCTGAGTTTGACCTCACCATGAACTTAGCCTTAACAAGGAAAAGGAAATATGTGTCGGAAGTGAAGAAAAAAGGTGCATGCACAGTAGCAATGTAGAGTAGTAATTTGGTAAACATTCAAATAAAAAAGTTTAAGCAATAAAAAGTGAACTGCTCGAACCTCCCGACAAATTTGGGCTGCTCGAACTTCACACTTTACTATATATATACTACCTAGATCAAGCAATCTAGTCTATAATAACGGCACATATATAATATCAATATGTGCAATGATTTCCAAAAAAAAAATTAAAAAAACAAAAAAATTTTAAAGATTTTTAGGAAGTTTTAGGCCTGATAAGTCCTATTACTTGTGTTTGGGGAAACAAAGCCCTTAGAGACCCTTCAGACACTTGTCACATTAAATTACTACTTTTCTCTCTCCCCCCGCCTTCTCACCAGGTACCATGTCCATGGATTGCCATGGAAAAAAAAACACCTTAATTTTGACAGCCACCCATTTATGAACCAAGAATCTTCTTGTGAGCCGTTGGCGTTTGTTGGTCAGAAAGTGAAATCATATTTTATTAGTCTCCCTGACAAACATTTCAACTAAATTGATAGAAAAATCTACGGGGTGCTAATCCCTTGGTGCTCAAATGGGTGTCTGCTTTATCCATCTCCTCACCTATTGCTTATATACTGTGTTACCATCAAAAGGCAGACATTGTCAGCACTATACTTAGTATAGTATACTATTCTAGATCTAGATCTAGTACTAAACTTAGAGCTATTCTTAATGGAAACTTTTTAACATTATAGTGGTAATTTCCTGAGGACAACTTTATGAAAAAAATGCAACTATATGAAAAATATATTGATCGGTTCAAAAACATGAAAAAGAAAATATTTTTTAACATTTAAAAGCTTACAATAACTTTGGAAAATAAAAACTTCAATTTCCTTTTCAGGATTTAAAAATTTGAAACTTATAACTAACTTTAAACTCAACATATACTATCTATGTGACTTTTGTTTTCAATGGACAGAATTGCTAATTTGAAATTCCTTTTTCAAAAGTTATTAATAGTTGTTAATTAAATTTTGCTTTGATGAGCTTCTTTCACATGACGCCACGTAGACATGCATTTGTCAAGAAACAGTTAAAGGTTTAAATCAAAGGCTGGTAGAGATTCGTTGATGTTCTTCAAAACTTTCCTGCATTCTAGTATTCTAGTTTTGGTATTTCTGTTCACATATCTTGTCGTCTGGCGCAGTGTAAAAGAGATTGATGCACTTAGCATTAACCTCTTGTTCTCTATTTGAATAGTGAATCCAGCATTTTGAGATTACTTCCCTGATATTTTCATATTGTTAAAACTTATTTTTCTGTTGCAATAACATGCTAGTTTGATTAGACAAAAGTAATCTACATAACATTTTGAACTAACTTGTCACTTATTTCGTAGAGTAAAAGTTGAAGCCCTCTAGCTTAGCCACCACTTCGTCAATAAATAACACTTTAATTTGAAGGTATTCTTGTGTTTTGTTGATTTTTATTTTTTAGTACATATGCCAACAAGAAAGTCAAGCAATGAAAGGTTTGCATGTGTTCACAGACAGCTGGCAACTGTCTTTCCGCTGCGCCTCTAGTGTTCGTATTTTCAGAGAGACAGCAAAGATTTTCGCTGTCACACTTTCATAAAATCGTTCTTTCATAAGTATAAGATGAGCACACCAGCAAGTTGTTCATACGACATTTTATCATTAATTTAAATATCCCATCGATTGTTAACAGCGGCAAAGAAAGAAAAACTTTTTTTAGAAAACCGAGAAAATGCGTATTAGAAACATTTTCTGAGAATTTGATCACATAGCTTAAGTAAACAGTGTACACATCCATTCAAGTTTCTTTTCTGTTCTTCATTTATTACTGTCTACACTTCTTCATGAATCCTTGACATTGTAGCTGCATTACCATGTCCGTGGGCTTATCAATATGTTAAGCCCATCTCTTCCCAGGCGCTTTAAATTATCAGAACTGATACCATCAGCTTTTGGTCCACTTAAAGAGGAATATCCTACAACATTTCTGTAATCTCATCATCACCATTGCTACTGTTAATGTATCTTACAACTTCAGTGATCTATAGTGTAATACAAGATCTATAGTGTACTACAAGATACCAGAGTACCTTGTAACATTTATGTCTCTGATAAGTATATCCCTCAAGTGGTTTGCTAAAACATGTATAAACTCTCTGAGTTTAGGTACAAGCTTAGAAAGTAACCTTCTTTTTTTCATAGCTGTCTTGTAAGTTAATATCAGGTGGCCGAGCCTTACTCGGTTAAATAAAAGCCCTGCCCAGCCTGACTGTCGGACAATAAGAAGTTCATACCATCTTGCCATCCTTCCATCCCAGTGGTGCTGCAGCCTGTGGTCTGCTTTTAGTTTTACACATTCCTTCATTCATATCTCTAAATGCGTTCTTGTTTGGAAAGAAATATTTTAGTGTTCTATGGTAAGCCTAGTGACGTAAGCAGCGTTTTTTCCGTTTACGTCATGGAAAACTTTCATTCATAAATTATTCTAACCAAAATTAATGGTCTGCTTTTAGTTTTACACATCGCTTCATTCATACCTCTAAATGTTTGCAAAGAAATATTTTAGAGTTCTACGGTAAGCCTAGTGACGTAAGCAGCGTTTTTCCCATTTACGTCATGGAGAACTTTCATTCATAACTTTCATTCATAAATATATTGAAGCCAATATTAATTTTACAACGAGACATTTTATGTATCGAAATAACGGTCGAACTCGTGTTTTCCCGATGTGGCCAATGAGCTGAAAATTTTTTTCTCACTAACATTTAGATACGTTGAAATTTTAAAGAAAATTGTTAGAGCCGTTTTCGAAATAGAAGATATATATATACAAGAATTGCTCGCTTAAGAGTATAATAGTCATAACTTTCATTCATAAATATATTGAAGCCAATATTAATTTTACAACGAGACATTTTATGTATCGAAATAACGGTCGAACTCGAGTTTTCCAGTGACCAATGAGCTGAAAATTTTTTTCTCACTAACATTTAGATACGTTTAAATTTTAAAGAAAATCTTTAGAGCCGTTTTCGAAATAGAAGATATATATATACAAGAATTGCTCGCTTAAGAGTATAGGATTATTTCAGTGCTGAGTCAAATTTGGATAACATTTCTACAATCCCAAGAAAAAAAATCTATTATTCAATGAAAAGTCTTCTTCAATTTGCTACCATATACAAACTTTTGTTTTGCTAGAAACAATGTGATAGTAAGCAATCTATTATATATATGTGCAGGATGTTCCTGTTTTCCCATGTATACGTCAATTATAGCAATGATTTCCCTGTCAATTTTTTAAGCTAAAATAATGCTGCCAAAATGTTCAAAATTTGAAAACCTGATTAATGCTCTTCACTCTTCTTGTGAGTTTCTTATTGTGGACATGCCAACTATTTATCAAACAAGAAAATCTTGCTATTGATTTTTTCCCCATTAAGTAAAAGTTCAACTACTCTTATGCTTTATAATCTTGCTTCTGTTTTAATTTTAAAGTTGTTTTTTTTTTTTTTTGAAAAATGCATATTTTCCTCTCGGGCGTCACCCCCTATCAGGTGTCACCCGGTGCACCCCCGCACCCCCTAGTGACGCCACTGTATACTATGTCAGGTATGTAGTTTTATAACTTTTTAATAATTTTACTGGCCAAGTTAATCATTGATATAAATGTTCTTTTAAGGTTCACAATTGACTACAGATGCAGCAACAGAGAGAGACCCATTTCCAATATTCTCAGACAAAAAAGTTCAAGATCTTTTGTTTAGAATAACTGGGTATGATTACCTCAAAGTAGCAGCGCCTCAGAAAAAGAAAATAAGTCCTGCTGTGTATAAGCTGCTTACAGATGAAGAGATGCAAAAGGTTAGGGCTTCTTTATGATTTAATCAATGAGTTTTGGATTACATATCTACATTGCTAATACAGATATAAAGAACATGTAGTTATAAAAAATATCATTTGGAACAAGAGGGTTCAAAAGACTAGTGAAGTGGAACTTTTTTATGAGATTTTGGAGAATTCCTATTAGCTGTTATAAATTTGTGCATTCAGAAACTTTGTTGACTAGCTAGGACTTCAGCCTGTTTCTTTTTTTTGTCACAAATACATTTTAAAAATCTACAAATGTTTGCTCTTGCTACAGATATTTTCAATTATTTCTATTCATTACACCAAAATTTGTCCAGATGCTACAAGTACAGCAATATTTCTCGAGGTTCTGTCATTAAGTAGAAGGATATTTCTCTTCTTCATAAAAAAAAAAGTTTTTAGTAATGCTCCCTTCTTGCTTGAGTTTTACAGCACATTAAAAACATTAAAATATCTCATCTAAACTCCCTTCTTGCTTACTTGCTTAATTTTACGACACATTTAACATTAAAAGTCTCACCTGAACTCTCCTTTTTTTTTTGTAAAGAAAATTTCATCTCTTCTGTTTTACTTCTAATAGAAGAGTTTCACTTGGAAATTGAGAATGAAGTTGATTTTTAAAATGATTTTATTTATTTGTTTTTAAATAGGACATTGATGAAGCCAAAGAAAGGTTAAAATTTCGAGTACAGATACCACCTTTTATGAACCCGAGGAAACGACACCTGACACCATTAATAGTTGATCCTGATCTAGCTGGTTTTGATACCTCCAACTACATTTTTGTGGATGTATCATTTGGTTTAAAGGACAGGGTAAGATCTGAGATCAAATTTTTGTAGAAATTATTTCTCTGCACACAATTACTATCATGTTATCTGTTTAATTTTACGCTGTTGGTTGCAACTGATTTACACTTAATGGGAATGGTATTATTGTAACTCCAGTGGTGGACTGATAGGGTTAATGTATGTGCAACCTTCTGACACATGTGACTCAGGCATATCACAAATCACACAAGTCAATGGACAAGGGCTAGTACTATTAATACATGCAAATGTGACCAGTGTTATGTCATGTGATTGAAAGCCTTCACAGACCAGAGACAGTGTGTAAGATAGGGAGTTAAGTCCAGAACTGCAAGGCAGTAACTCTATTACTGTACAGTGTTATTCCTCGAGAATGTAGCTGCACTAGTCCAGGAGTAGACAGAGAGACTAGTAGTGTTACGTAGGCAGTTCTGTTAAGTACAAGAAAGCATTTGTAGTAACTGTAGCCAATTATGTAGTATTGGCAGTTGATATATTTAGTTATTAAACTAATCCATTATTATTTGGAACTCTTGTTTGTTGTCAAGTTCTTGAGTAGGATGTGTTGTTAAGCATTATATACCGAAGGCCTGGTAGAGAAGATCGTAACTATGGTAACAAATGTTTAATCTGTGTATTTCTAAGCCTTGTATTAGTTTGTTTCTGCCATTTACACCTAAGGTAAAAAAAATCTACAAATTTTTGTTTTTCATGTACAGCAAAGGAGTGTTTTCATTCGAGAGACAAATGGTGACCTCAGAGTGGCATCCTGGGATGTAAAAGAGAGAATGAATCAGATATTCAACCCAAGAGTTGGCAGGGAATATATGAAGCCGAAAATGTTTGAGGAGCAGTTCCTTGAGGTAAATGAGTTGGAACATTTATTAGTTTCAAGAGTTGCTCCCATTAACTCATTCAGTGCGGACCATCTATCCCATAGACTGTCTGTCTGCCCCTAAATCACGGCACGACTATCCCATAGGCGTTCTTACCCTACCTTTGTTTCATTGCATTTTGAAATTTAAATTTTTAACTAACAACAGTGGAACTATTTTTACCTTATAAAAGAGTTCTTCATCCTTAGTTTACATAGAAATTAGAAGCTTTTGGCTTTATTTAGACATTTATGTTTTACTTTTTTTATGATGTAAAAAAAAACGTCCCCATGACTACTCTAGTCCAAGACACACCCACTATGTTTACTTCTAAAGAAACTCTATAATTATTCTAAAATTTATCACAAATAAATAGTAATAATGAAGAGTTTTATCTACATATATAGATTAGATTCAGTTAGTTCTAGTTACTTATATGTGATACAATAGTTTGTCTGAATTTTTCAGTCAGTCAGTAATCCTTGCAAGAGTCCTGATAAGCTATTTTTCCACAAAGCAAAAATAAATGTCAATTCTATTTGTTCAACAGAAACTTATTGTTCAGAAGAAATATCTCTACATACTAGATCGAGCCTGTTGTCAGTTTGAGCCTGATGATCCAGATTTTATTCGAGTAAGTTTTAGTATTCTGGCTTAGGTTGTTATATTAAGTGATCTGATCTACTCTTATGGTATAAACATTTTTCACAGAAGACTAGAATAAGGCTTGGTGCCTGACTCATTGATTATTGGGGTGCTCAAAAGGGGTCTTGAGTTAAAACTCTTTTTCTCCCTAATTATTTTCCATATTCTGACAGAATTATTTACTTGGCCCATTCGTCAAGCATGCTATGGCTTAACTTCAATAACCTTTTTTTTTTTTTCGTTTGTTTTCAGAAAATGTTTTATTATGTATAGAATTAAAAGGTGATATTTTTTTTGTACTAAACACATGAATATGTATTGAATAAAAAAAAAAACTAGAACTAGATGAATACAAGTTATTTCTCATGATGTTTATACAAATTTACCTAAAACTTTTAGAAATAAAAAAATTGTGTTAAACACTTAAAGTGAAAATCTTGAGCTTATTATTCAATCTCACTCTCATTGAAAAAAAAAATATAAAAAAAGCACTTACCTTTCAACACAACATACTTGGTAAACAAATGGTGAAAAGGGAAAAAAACACAGATATTTAGGAAAAGGAAACTATTCAATTTTAAATATAAGATAATTAAAACATACAGGAAAGAGGGGGGGGGGGGAGACTTTTAAAACACAGAAAATAAAAACATCAGTAGGACTTAAATGACTTTTTTAAAATTCATGATGAGAACGTCATTCCAGATAGAAAGATTCCACGTTGTGGCTATTCATGTATATTTTAACTCTTGGTTTTGTGGTATTGTTGGTCATGAGGTAGGTTAGCTATAATGCAGTTAGTGTTACATAACAACTTGTTACAAAAAAGCTATGGGAGTAGTTCACCTTATTTTGCTCTCATAAACCTTAAGTCATTAAAAGAAGCTTTACACTTTCTATTTAAACTTGTAAAGAAAGTCATTATTAACACAAATAGTTTTAAAAAATGATCAGTCCCATTGAAAAAAAAAAGTTCTATGTCTGCATTTATGTTCTTAAAAAAAATCTCTTGGTATAAAACTTATAAGTATGTTTTCATTTAGATTGTAAATTTCTGTTAACATTTTTTTTTTGTTTTTATCTAAATCAGACCACTAGGAGAGTTTACAATGCCATAAATTCAATGCAAGACTTTGATATTTTGAGATCGACAAGGCATTTTGGCAGCCTGGCCTTTTATTTGGCATGGAATGCCAATATCGATGACTTGCTGTTGGATATGATCAATCGAGATTTGTAAGTTGGTCTCTCATGCATGATGTCCATTAACTTTTTTTTTTTAAACTATTGATTTAAATTTAAAAGTGTTTGCTTTGAATTTTTCAAAAGAAAATGATAAACTTTCAATTTAAGATTAGAATTGAATGTGCCAGTTGTCACCTATATCTGTGGTGAACTTGTAAGGAGTTTGTTATGCAACATGTCATTTCAAATAGAGGTGAACATTCATAGTTTTAATTCCTACTTCTTCTAGCCAGCTTTTTGCTGTTGAGCTGTGAGCTCTTTTGCAGACTGTGCCAAGAATAAATTAGTGTGCTGTTTTCTTCAGTTGTTCAGCACTGCTGTACAGAGTGATGGTTATGTTGGGCTGTAGTGGTAGTAAGAAGGATTAAGATGGGGCATTCAAAAAGGATATACTGGTTGTTTATGGTTTCATAAGCGTGGGTGCAGTTTCTACAAAGGGGTAGGTTTGTGGGATCTATTTTGTTATTGTGGTAATTTAAAAGTTTGTATCCAGTTCTTAATTGGAAGATAGTAGATTATAAATGTAAATAATACTGTCCAGTTTGTTTGGCATGGTCATTTCTTGGTACATAGCTCTGCCTGTGTTTCCAGATGTTCATTGGTTGACTAACATTGACCTTTTAAATCCTTAAAATGATTGGGAAGGTATAGGTTACTAATATTTCAAGCCAACACAAGCTGAACATAGTTATTAATTACCTTACCATTTTCAAAATACATTACTGATAATGTCATGGCTGGGGAAGTAAAATAACATGAAACCATTGTTAACGATTAGAGCTTGAGGCTTTTACTTAAAAGTTAAGAAAAATTATCTGACTAGTTTATTCAAATTTAATTTTTTTTTTAAAGAATTCAATGTATAAGGTTTGATGCTAATTTTCTCATGCTTGTTATACGTATTTTGAGGATTTGAAAAGTATTGTTTAAGAGCAATGAAAATAACTGACATAGCTTTTGCTTCTGCCAAATGTAAACACAATTTTGTCAACTATTTCAGATTATCAGACGCAGGTGACCTCATTAACCTCTATTGTTTAATCCACCCATCAAGTTCATGCGCTCAAGAGTTAAGTGATGTGAGTGGCAAAGATCCAGATGTGTGCATACAGGTAAATAGAGGGCCAAGATTCATAGTTTGAGACTCATGGCACGTGTTTTAGTTCATCCTTGGCATTCTCATTCTCTTGATTCACCTTATTTAATGACAATCAGAGGAATAATTACTGTTTGAGTTTCTGACTTAATCTTGTGTCTGTGCTAATGAGCATTCATCATCATCATGAAACTCCATTTGAGTGAGGGCTTGAGAGGATCCAATCCTCTCTAGCAAAGGCCTGGACAGAAACCCTGCTGTCTTGCGTAGTGCATTAATGTCACCATACAGGTTCAGAATTTTTGGTTTCCCAGATCAGCACGTCTGGGGCAGTCAAAAAGATTATAAGACAAGGTTTCCTCTTCTTCCTCGCTGCGGGGGGCACCGTGAATCAAAATTTGGCCATAGCCGTGAGAAATATGAGCCAACAGGACAGTGGCCTGTCCTGCACTGTGCTATAATAGCTTAAGAGCATTGAAAGCCATCTTTGAGTGTGTTAATTGAAAAACTGTTTTTGTAATGAGTTGAATTATATCACAGTACAGTGACTGGACTTCTTGTAAGAACAAGAGCATGAAGATCTTGTGATGTATAGCCTTCTTTAGTCACATACTGACTAGGGATCATATCATGGAAATGAGATGAAAGCCTCTGGGCATTAGCTATGGCTGGAACAATGTCCCACACACAGTAGTCCCCCCTTCCTTTCCAAGCTGCTGAGAAATTCAAAGGAACAGCATGTGCTGATACAGTTTGGAGTCAGCGATGTCTCAGGTGTAGCACCTTGTGATGCAAACTACCCAAGGGTTGCCGGCTCCTGATTTTTCCTCAGTGTTGACTCCCAAAGCTTTCCCATGATTGGGTACAACTGCAAGGTTTGAATTCAGAGTTTGATATCTCTAGGTGGGTAGCTAGCCTTGGTAACGAAGCCCTCCTGCCAAAGGCAGGCACCAGTTACTTGTCTTCGCCAATTTTCCTGTTAGCCACAATATCTGAGCCACAGATGAAGGCCAGGAGTTGGACTAGTTGTCAGAAGCTTTTTGAGAGGCATACATTTAGGAAGCATTTTATAAGTAGTGGTGTGCTTATATCCATTATCTCTTCCAGCACTGACAACCTTGACAAATCACCAAATGATGATAGGTAGCAATACTAGAATGTAATGCACTATATCAAATACAATCAAGCTTTTTTAGCATTGATTCCATAAAAGAAAACCAATGGCATCAGATTCATGCAATTCAAGAAACAGCTCATATAATATTCACAGCAAAGGAACTCTTACATTCATGGATTGATTCTTTTTTCGATTTGTAGTTAGTGCTACTTAGTAAGTCCAGCTAATGTTGCAGCCAATCTTTTCAGCATGTGTTGTTTTTTTTTCAGGCTTACTTAAAAACAGATTCAAAGAAGAAATCCCAACATGAATTATCATTACAAGCCATCCTTGATGCCAGAAAAGCAAAACAGAAATTGAAAACACAGACAAATTAATTTTTGATGTAAATATTTTGTCTTATTTTTATTTCTACAATACAAAAATGTAAAGAAAAAATTTTTTTTTTTTTTTTTTTTTACAAAATAAAAATAAATAAATTACAAAAAAATTTGCAACAAAAAATAATAAACTGCATGTTAATGGCAAGACAAATTACAATATTATGTTCACAATGTTTATAATAAATCAAAT
Source organism: Biomphalaria straminea (assembly GCA_021533235.1). Classification (NCBI taxonomy): domain Eukaryota; kingdom Metazoa; phylum Mollusca; class Gastropoda; family Planorbidae; genus Biomphalaria; species Biomphalaria straminea. The sequence goes on from JADKLZ010008447.1 coordinate 24,032, forward strand.
ATGATGACCTAAATTGCTGAGTTGGTTTCTTTTATGGTTTTGTATGAATATAACTTTAAAAATAGTGCTGCTTAAAAAGTTGCAACAGTGTGATCTTCTAGAGTAGAAACAAAAATCTTTCAACCTTTGCAAAATATTTTAAAATCCTTCAGAAGTTTACTAATTATAAAATCCTACTGGCTTCATTTTCTTATAATAAATAAATGCATTTAATATCAGGTATAAAAAATATGTCTATCAAAGGTTTTGTACACAAAATTAAAAAAATTAATGCATCACAATTTTAACTAAGGCAAAATATGGAATGTTCATCTTGTCATTTGAGTGTGAGGCAGTTTCCCTTAAACAGTTTAGCTACCTAACAGAAGTGGCTAATGTGTGAATCAATTAAGAGAGAAGGAATTTGTGGCCAGGTAGTGTTTGCAGAGAACCTATAGGCAGCAAATGACCTTTCTCCCCATGTCAACAACAAGCAAAAAAAAAGACTGGTCTGGTCACTTGCTTAACTAACACAGATGCACTATAAAAATTACAAAAATATAAAGAAGAAACATTTTAACTACAACATTGTAAAGTTATTAGAAAAATTCCTTTCGATTATGTCAAATGAGTTTCTCTTTAACAAATCTTTATCCTGATAGTATCAGAAAGGGACCTTTAGCAGTTCATAATAACAATTATTTTAAATGCTATACAAAAATATTTAGCAATACTAAAAGCAGAAATACTCAAGCATTAGTTTAAAACATTCAGACCATCAATACAATCTTAAGGCCTGTAAAAATTATTTTGTTTCCTAATCAATAAGCATCCCCAACAACAGAAAGGAAGATATTCGTAATTACATTTTGACACAAATTGTGTAAATTCTACCCAAAATATCCCCCAGCCTTCAATGGTCATGGGGGAGGATGATTGCATCTAATCATGTGACACCCACAAACTATTTTAATGTTTGTCAAAAAATTTGAAGCAGAACTGAACCATCAATGTGAAGGCTAGGAACACAACCATGAATGGAGCCAGCATCATGGATTTAGCTGTCTGAAGGTTGAGGCCGTATTTCCTGGGCTTACCGTGTATCATCAACAAATATTGTTCAAACTGTTTTCTAGCAAGCTTGTCATTGGCGAACGGATAATCAGCTCCTATGCGATGAGCTGCAGCCAAGCCGGAAATAATGGCAATTTCATGAGTATTAATAAGTGTGTATGAGCCCGCATACCATGTATTATTTTTACCTTGTAGGAAGCGCATCAAGGGAACAGTGAATGCAAAGTGACGCCAAGTATGTGAGAACTGCCTCCACCACCGAGTGAATCTAATTTTATCTTTCTTTATTTCATCAATGGTCCAGATGTCTTTGGTGCTATCATCAAGGAATATAGTCTGGTATATGTTTCGGCCAGAAGATTTCAAGTGGGGCTGGTAGTTTGAGAGATTGAATGACATTTCTAATTTGGATGGGTCACTTGAATCTGTCCTGATGAAATACTGATCCAAATTTTTTATAAGCTCGTAGTGCTTCGTCATGTATTCATCGTCTTCATGTGTAATGGTCACATCATTGTAGTAGCGAACATTGCCAAGTGCTTTTCTTTCAAGATAAGTTGGCGACTTAAGAACTTTGAGCACAGACTCAGCGTCACAAGCAAATATTATTTCGTCAAAAACTTCCTCCTTTCCACTTTCATCCACAGCATAAACTTTACCCTGTCTCCTTGTCACCATGGATACCTGCCTTTCTCTGTGGAAAGCAGCCGTAACCCCACTCACAATTTTTTCATACATATCCCGGAGGTAAGGAAACGCAAACATTTCTGGGGTCTGACTGAGTAGATTTTCTGGATCATAATCAAACAACCTTAAGTCATCATCCAAGAACACTCTGGCCACAATGGCAGCTGATACGTTAGGAGTTTGATTACCCGTGCCAAAAAACAATGCAGTCAAAGGGAAAACCATCTCGTAGCAGAAACTTTTAGAGTAGCCAAACCAGTTGAGAACCAGTGAGATGGGCACAAAAATAAATAAGAACTCCAACTTGTTAATGAGGCGCAATGTGCCTCCGAATCTTTTAATCTCTTCTTTATGGTTTCTAATCAGCTCTGTGGTACTGTGATTGGTCCAGAAAGTTGGACCTTTACCAAAGGAGATCATCATTTTGACAGGCGTGGTGGCCAAACCAAACTCAGCCATCAAATTGAGAGTGTTTCTATATGTAGGGCACCCACCTTGCACACCGTCATTTATTCGTAAATTACCTGGACCTGTGATGAAAAAAAAAATTTTTTTTTTTTTTTTAGATACTAACATTTAAACATAGCATGTGAATAATGGTGCAATGTACCATAAGGCCAAGTCAGTTTTTTGGGAATATATAGAAGAAGTTTAACTAGCTTTTCTTTTAAAACAATTCAATGTCTATTTTTGAAAGATTGACTGATTAAAATATTCATGACATAAGCTAATATTTAACAAGGTTACCAAGACAGTTTGTGTGGAAACACAAACTCACAATCGGTCCCTGAATTTGCCACCTCTGTAGGTAAAAAGACTGGTTTCAATATTTTCAGAAAGAACATCAGAATGAAATTCTATCAAAGACAAATTACAGACAAGAATCGTAAAAGAAGGTTGACAGATCTTGTGTGGTGCCCCAGGGGTCCAGCAGACCAAAGAATAGGTGAAAGGGAATGTGAAGTTAGATGTGAACCTGGTCTAACTGATGAGTATAATGGTATAATGAGTATCTAATTGATCTAATTGTTTTGTAAAGGGTTAATCTTATTCAAATCCTCAAGAAAAAAAACATTTCCATACATAGGTATACAGATGTAGCAGTAGAACACTGCAGTTCAGCTCATAATAAGAAAACCTACTTATTATTTGTTGTTTTAAATTATTTCCAAGTTATATGCATATTAAATAGATTTTTTCTTCTTTTGTGTGTGTGTGTGTGTAAATGTAATAGTTAGTATGACAGAACTTACATAACTTAGCATAAATATAATAAAAATGTAATAAAAAAACATTTTGACAAAAAAACTTAAACCATTTGCAAAATATGTTAAAATATGGTACATGGTCATCTCCTAAAGAGCCTCCAATGTTTGTTACTATAATTAGTGAATAGATGTAAAAGTGGTGTATTTTTATGAAAAAACTGCTTGCATAAGTTTATTTAAAAAATGTAAAAAATTAGATTTTTCGCTTTCAGAAAAGAAAAAAGTAGCTGTTGCATTAGAACTTTGAATAGTCTAAAATATTATGGTGTCAGATTTTCACTATCTTTTCTAGTTATCAAGATCTAAAGGGGTCGACGGACAGACATTCCACACAAAACTAATAGCGTCTTTTCCCCTTTCAGAGGGCAGCTAAATGGGATGGGATGGATTCAGGAACCTCAAACCAACATGTAACACCAATTTAAATAAGTATGTGATCATTCTGTTTGGTTGCTTTCTTGGTAAAAATAAAAACATGTTTTTACTCTTTATACATTTAAATTTTTTATGTAAAATTTTTTGTCCAATATAAAAATAATAAAAAAAAAACAAAAACAACATATTACAAGGAAGAATGATAAAGACCATAATCATTACATAATTACCCCTCAAAATGTTCCTAATTATGTTTTTCAATTAACTTTGTAAATCTATTACAGTGTAGCATGTGATTAATACTAGTCTAAACACCAAATGCTATTAAGAATTTCATTGATAGTACAAGCTTTTATGTACTTATGTACTTAATATTAATGATCTGCAACTTTACCAACATTAGTAATAATACAACATAAAGTGATTTACCGCAATAAATTATTATATAAATATATATTAATTAGTACATTCCAAATGAAATATTGAGCAGTACTGAATAAATCTTTTCTATTTGTTTTTATGCATAGCACACATTTTAATCATAAAAGAGTACATTATTGTTATCATTATTCTTATTGAATTTTTAGTATTCAAAGTGTTGCAATAAGAAACAATTCATACCTTCTATTGCTTCTGTAGTTGCCACGCCGCCAGGGAATGAGCTCTTGTCCCATATGTGCACTTCAAATTTCTCTGCATGTTTTCCTAAGGAGTAAGCAGCCGCAATCCCAGATGCTCCAGCTCCGACTATTAGAATGCGTTTTCTATTTGCAGACATCTCTGTTTATTTTATCTTTTTCATGCCTGAAATACAATCAAAGCCAAAATAAATACTTTCAAATGCAGTTTATTGCCAAAACTAGTAATTCATTTTATTATGTATTATAAAAAAATATTAATTATACCATCTTTTATTTTAACATGAATGACTCTGGATAATAATAATAATAATTTTATTTATAAAGCGCTGTTAACAAACAAAAATGTAGGCTCAAGGCGCTGTAAAAACATTACAAACACAAACATGTAAAATGACAAACTAAGCTAAAAAAGTTCTAAACAAATAAGTCTTAATGTTCTTCTTAAAAGTGGTGTAGCAAGTTGTCTGTCTTAGATCAATGGGGAGTGAGTTCCAAACCTTTGGTCAGTGAACTGAAAAAGCCCGCTGAACGTAGCTTTTGAGGGAAAAACGTGGCACCACTAAAAGCGTTGAGTCCATTGAGCGTAGGGCTCTCTGGGGGACATATGGAGTAATTAGTTTGCTAAGGTACAAGGGCATCTCATTGTTGTAAATACACTGATGACAAAGTGTGGTGACCTTGTATTCAATTCTTGCTGTCACGGGAAGCCAATGGAGCGTGCGCAAGAGCGTAGTAGCAGAATCTCGTCTTGTTTTTTTAAGAACTATTCGTGCGGCGTTGTTCTGAATACGTTGCAGCTTGGCTATTTTGTCATCAGGTATGCCTGCTAGTACGGCGTTGCAATAGTCAAGGCGGGAGAGTATGAATGCCACAGCTAGCGTTTTTGTTGACTCCGTTGTTAGATATGGTCGGATCTGGCCTAATCTGCGCAGCTGCAGATAAAGACCCTTGCAGAGCTGTCTTATGTGTTGGTCGAAAGATAGTGTTGAATCAAAGAAAACTCCAAGATTCCGCACTACATGGACATAAGAAACCTGGCAGTTCGTGATAAAAAGAGAATCTGTGCTCTCGACTTTAGAGACGTTCCGAGTGCCAATCTTAATTATTTCTGTCTTGTCTTCATTCATCTTCAGCTTATTCTCAACCATCCAATCGCTCACCCTTGCAACGGTACCACTGATTTTTTCTGCCAGATGCGACACCTCTGAGGGTAATGAGGAATCGTATAACTGTGAGTCATCGGCAAAAAAGTGGTATAAGATGCCTGTTGGCCGTATGACACCGCTGAGTGGATATGTATACATAGTGAACAGTACTGGGCCTAGAACTGATCCTTGGGGTACCCCGTACTTCAAGAGTAAACTTGGATTATAAACACTATCTAGGGAAACATCTAGTGCAGTGATTCTCAAATTGAGATGACCATATAGGTCTAAAGAAAGATGAAAATTTTAAAAAATTAAAGTAACTTTTCTCAAAAAGTCATTTATAAATTGGATTGGATAATTTCAATAATATTCAACTCATTACTGTTTGTTTTTAATTGTCTGTTACAAACTATTTTATGTTGACCCAAACCCAAGATTTAAGACATTCCTCATTTGGATATTACTGGCTGTGTGTTGAGCCCTTTTGAACATGGACAAACTCAGATCATAATCACACAAACATGAATCTATTCTTATACAGGAGCAGCTTAATTTGGATAATATATAAATAAAATTTAGATGTTCCTGGTAAATGCTTTTTTTCAATTCTGATAATAGGATTCTTTATTAACTTCATTAAAAGCACATAACATCCTCAGTTTAAAAAACAACAAATTTCTACTGTGGATAAGAAATGTTACTATTATAATTCATGCAGTCTATAGGGCAGATGATTTACAGGTCATCAGTTTTGGTGGCCCATGGTTAACAAGGGTGCCATGTGACCAGCACAACAACTAACCACATTTACTTTTCTCCAACTAATACCTATTAGAGCTGGTTGGACTCAGGGGTGCCCTAAAAGATCCCATGTAATTAAAAATCCCAGTCTTCACCAAGATTCAAGCAAGAGACTCCAGGTTTGGAAGCCAAGTTCTTCACCACTCATAAAGTTTACTTTTGTTATGTAGTTGTATAGATTCAAATCATTCAAAAATAAATTGTAATGATCCCTACAGTTTTAGTAGATTATGAATAATAAGAATTATAAGATGTTAGATATACTGCCTACCTAGTTATACTGTCATCTAACATGAAATTGTAATTATAATGCACTGATGACCAATACTACTATTAGAATTTAAATACACCTAGAGTAAAGTGTGAAGTTCGAAACACCCAGATTTGTATAGAGCAGTTTTTCTCAAACTGCGTGCTGCAGCACACTAGTGTGCCGCCAAAGATTTGCAGGTGTGCTGCGGGAGTTTTCAGAACGCCACACGTGCAGCGTTACACAGGTCTGCCTACTATTAAAAATTTTTTTATGTTGCGATGATATCTTTATCTGCAATGACCAGTAATAGTACCGTAGTGGATCACTCCATATTGACGGAAAGGGCTGTTAGCTATTCAGGTTTTGGAATTTCCCATTAATATAGGCCTATTATTATAACGACTAAAATGTAGGCCGCCTTAGCAGACGCACAGCAGGTTTTGAATTGGTAACGATAATAATAAGCCATTTTTCATGTAAATTGTTTAGGTGCATGCTAATAAAAAATTATAATCAATTAACATTATTCATTGTTATCCATGGAGAAATACGTTAGCAAGTATGAAACTGCGAAAGTGTTAAATGAAAAGCAAGGAACCAAAATGAAGGTACAAAGAATATAGTATAGTCTATAATCACTAGATTCTCTAGATCTGTATTAATCTAAAGCTACATCTAGATATAGATCTAGCTTTGAAACATTAGGCAGGACAAGGAAATAGATCTGGTAATTTTTGGAATCTTGATAAGTTGATAAACTTACTTTTACTTACTACTTAGTTAGACTAAGTTTTAGACAGTCTTAGACTTAGTCTTACTTTTTAGCCCTTAGCCTTAGGCAGCATAAAAATTATAATATAATTATATAATAATTTAATTATTTCTAAGCCTGACTAAGGCGGCACTAAGTGTGACTAAGCCCACTAAGTCTAAGTGACTAAGCACTGTCTGCCACTGCGTCCAGTGTGACTGTAATAAACTGTAAAGCACCAATTACTAGAGTATAACAGTTACTATAGATCTAGTCACATTACCTTATTTACTATACTAAGACTATAGATCTATGTAGTAATCTAGATCTAGTCTAGTCTAGATGTCTGTTTCGTAATTCGTTGTTATGTAAGCAAAAAAACGGATGGGTAATAATTTTAACTTTAAATACTAAGAGGTTATTCAAAATCACTTAGCTATATATTATTTAAAATTTGTATGCCACATATATAGGTCTGAGAAAAGGCATACAATCATCTCATAGGGACTTTGTTATCAGACTTATTAGCACAAAAAAAATATTTTTTTTTGCGAGAAACGTCTGCAACACTATCAACTTAAAACTTTTTGAAAAAGGCCTTTCATAATGTCTCCTCTTACGTTATTCTTCTTGAGTTTCTAAGCTAGAATGGTCGAAATTTTCATGACTGATGAAGGCCTACATACTCCATCGTTATATGGACAACATTTGGATTCTTAATATATTGTAAATGTTACGGAAAATAAAACCAGAAAATTGTATTAGTAATTTTTTAGTGCATACTAATTTGAGATCCCTCCTGGACCACACAAAGCTTATATCCACTCTGCCTGCCTGGTATTTATTCGACTGGGATCAAGCTGAATTTTTTTTTACCAGACAACACAAGAATCAATTTTTAAAAAAGTTAACCAATTAGCTAATTAGCCATTGGTAGTTAATTCTTTTGTTTTGGTATCTCGAACAAGGGAAAGAAACTGGTTCCTGAGAAAAAAGAGAACAGCGCTGGCAGAAGAAAAGTGCCAAAGAAGAAAAGCAAAGCCAATGACTCTAGCTCCAGCTGGAATAACCTGCCCAGTGTGCAGCCGAACATTCAGGGCTCATATATGTCTCACCAACCACACGAAGAGGCAGAAAGCCCCAGTGCAAAGCCCTCAGCTTTTTTAGGAAAATCGTTAGAGCCGTTTTTGAGAACAGTGTTCCAGGTTTTTGATTTTTTTTTCCGTTTTATTTACAACCTGAAAAGAGTAGTTAAAAAAAATAATTTTTCTGATATTTGATATTTTGGGTTTTAGCACATCGGCAACTCTAGTCCATATAGTGCTCATAATCAAAGGGTTACTTTCCCCTTATAACTGTTATTGTACAAAAAAGTTCTCTGAGCTTTATTCAAATTAATCTAATAATAATGGCGATGTCTTCGATTCCGAAGATTAAATGTGTTTTGCGTCACAATGCCAACCCAGCTGCGGCATTCATATTTGGCCACACCTGATGCAGACAAAGTCGTAGTCCGCTGGGGGTCTATCTTTGTTTTTTTAGAATCTGCGCCTATCCTCAACAAGTTTTTTTTTTTTTTTTATCTCTTGTGTCCCTTGTTTTTTCGGATATCTTCCCAAATGTCTTTTTCAGAGCCATCGGCTTTCTTATACTTTCATCTATGCCAGTGAGCATGAGCGTAGCTAAATGAGGGGTCGGGGGGTCGGGCTTCATCCTTCTAATAAAATCACTTCGGGAGGGGGTGAAATTTGTGACTATTATTTTTTTGCTCTGATTTTGTTTATTTTAGGTGAGCTTTTGGAGACAAACAATCGCTTTCCCCAAATGTAGTCAAAAGGGGTAAAAGTAAAAAGTAAAGTTCCCCTTTCAGACCTTGTGGTCTATAGGGCAGATGATGTAAAGGTCATCTGATTCTGTGGCCTACGGTTAACGAGGGTATCATGGGGCCAGCACAACGACCAACCGCCTTTACTTTTCCCCAACTAATGTCAGGTACCCATTAGAGCTGGGTGGACTCAAGGGCGCCCGAAAATCCCGAAATAAAAATCCCAGTCTTCACCAGGATTCGAACCCGGAACCTCCAGTACGGAAGCCAAGCGCTTTACCGCCCAGCCACCACGCCCTCAGTCAAAAGGGGTGGTGAGTTTAAAATCCCGCTCCAAAGGGGTTTTGAGGCTAGACCCCCTCTTCTATAAAATAAAAATAATCTAAAAGACAGTCACCAAATTCCACTAGCGTAGCCAAGATTGGTTATAAATTTCTACCAGTCGTTTGGGTCGAACGATAAAGTGCAGTGAACGGCAGATTTGGTTTTGAACTAAAATTTTTTAAAATAGCAGGATAATGCACTGCAGATACCTCAGAATATGTAGAATATATATGTTGGTTTTAAATACGGTATAGAGTGCTATGTGCTAACAGTGATCCCCCCCCCGACACCCTACCTGGCAAAGAGGGGGGGGGGGGGGTTTCTACAATCTTTCCATTAACTCGAAGAAGAACCTTATTCTAGGGTACAATAAACGTCTTCCTAAAAAATATGTAATAATGTTCGAGTGCTTATTCTAGGGTACAATAAACGTCTTCCTAAAAAATAAAACGTCTTAATGTAATAATGTTCGAGTGCTTATTCTAGGGTACAATAAACGTCTTCCGAAAAAATAAAACGTCTTAATGTAATAATGTTCGAGTGCTTATTCTAGGGTACAATAAACGTCTTCCGAAAAAAATAAAAGGTCTTAATGTAATAATGTTCGAGTGCTTATTCTAGGGTACAATAAACGCTGATCTCCGCCTAGACAGGTCTGGGAAACCAAAAAACTCTCAACCTGTATGGTGACATGTATGCACTACTCAAGGCAGCAGGGTTTGTGTCCAGGGCTTTTTTAAGAGAGAATTTGATCTTCTGAAGCACTCACTCAAATGGAGTTTGATGATAATGATGAATGTAATAAAGATTAAATACACACACACACACATATATATATATAAATGCTTGGCAGTTGGGGGGGGGGGTCTTCCCCACCCAAAAAAAAAAAGAACATCCTGGCTACGCCCATGCCAGTGAGGTTGAAATAGCGCCTGCCTGAGTTGATGTACGTTCATATAAAAAGCCTAAAATAGTTATGTGTACTAGCTGTCTGGGGTTACAACCCAACGACCCACATGAGCAAATACTCTCGACTTTCATGACTTTTCACTCACCTCACCAAGTGGTATGACTCCAGCAAGACTTGTCTCAAAACTCCTCGCCTCGTTGGTCTGGTTCACGATCGTTATTGCACACAGACTCTCAGGTTTGCTTGTACACCTGATGCGCAGTCATTCAAAGCAGAAACTATTCCAACAGCCTCGCGTCAAGGTCGTGGAGGTAAGTAGGTGAGCGTGGCGGCCTCGTCCTGACTCAGCCAAGTGTTTACTGACATCCACGGGTGGTGATAGGCTATCATATCGATCCAGTGGTCCATCAAGTTAACATTGCCTTGAAACCTCATCTTTTTGTACGAGATTGCGATGATTACCAAGTGTTTCCAACGCTGTGTATTTTACACCAGATCTGGGTATCTATGTCACCCTCTCTTATTTTTACAAAGCTTATATTATAAATAATGGTAAATAATACTAATAAAATGTGTACATGTTATTTTGTAAACAGTGCCCACACGGTGCCCACATCATGCCCACACCCATTCTCGTATCAAGTTGAAAAGTTGCACAATCATTCATTGTTATGGACAAGACATGAATCAATAAGAACAAATACAAAAAAAAAAAAAAAGAACAAGTAGTCATTTAATTACTGCTACTTAATTATTTTGTTTGATACCAAAAAGGGAAATTCAGTATTTAAAGATACGCCTAAATATGTGGATTTCGCCCCCTTATACAATTGATGACGTTATTTCTCCCATAACAATTCTCGGATGAGGTTGAAACTATTATTTATTGTACGTAACAAAACAAGATTGAATAAAAAAAGAAATTAAGCAATTAGTCAATTAATAATGATAATTAATTATTTTGTTTGATATCAAACAAGGGAAATAGCTTCTACATTATTGAAAGATAGTTATAAGCGCGGAGTTCTTTCTCTAATTTCTTTAACGCTTTCTCCCGAACCAAAGTAGTTAGATGTATTATAAAATGACTTTCATTTGAAAGTTATTATTTTTCTTTAGTGTTAGATCTCGATTGATTCAAGTCTCTATATTTGAGGCTTACTTACTATCTTGTTATTACCAAGCTTATATCAATCAATTCACGTCGTCTGTCTTTCGGTACACATTTGGTATCATTTATTTCTTCCACTCCCCGTTCTTGGATCTAGTTGAAACCCCTTCCCTACCTCAAAAAAAAAATAAATAAAAATAAAAAATCACGAATCAATAAATAAAAATTAACTAGTTAATTAATTTGTGGTAATTTATTAATTTTGTCCGATTTAGAAAAAGGGAAACACATCCTACATTACTGAGAAACATGGCCGTGAATGTGCAGTTCTTTCCGTTATATAAGTTGGTTTTTATTTTTTAAAAAGGTATTTTATACTTTGTTTCTTTCCCAACTGTGTTTTGAGGAACATTCTTTCGTTATTAGGGTCATGCCTTACAAGACTGAGATCCTCTGGTATTCAACTTCGACCAGCCGTGCCTAAAGACTGGCCATCAATCACAGAAACATACACACGAAAAACACACATACACACACAACACACACACACACACACATTAAGGTCCACTGGACGAAACTTAAAAGAAACTTGATTAACAACTTGATAGCGACTCATCTTATTCTAAAACTATATCAGCAGTTTAGGAAAATTTTAAATGAGGAGTTAATTAAGGTAAGTGCAGACTGCTAGATCAAACGTTCCAATGCTAGAGTTAAAAGACTCTTTGTATTATTGTGTCACCACTCCCATCTAAAAAAGTTTTTACACGTTTTTTCTCCTAAACACAATCTCGGTATAAGCTGAAATTTTGCACAAATATTACTTTCTCTGGACAATCAATAAAAAAAATAACAATTAGATTAAGATAATAAACTGTTGGTAATTAATTATTTGTTTAATATCTTGAGCAAGGGAAATAAATCGTACTTGACAGATGTGGGGGTATAAGTTGAATTAGCTCCCTTGATGACTCGAGCCCTGAGTAAACATTTGTTTTATGCATTTAAAAAACGATCATGTACACATTCAGAAAGATATCCCTTTCTTACCTACCCCTTTCACAACTGGTACAGAGAAGTGATAGGATCATAGAGTATTGAGAAAGTTTAAGGCAAATCAAAAACAATAAATAAAAACATTTCAAATCTCACTGATTTATTATGTCGAGGCCCTAGGGCATTTTATTACAGAAAGACATGACTGATCCAACTAATGGATACAATTAGAATTAACATACGCTTTTAAAAACAAGATTACAAAGAGAGTTTGCGTGATACACAAACTCAGAGGCGGCCCCCGTCGGAGTCGGATCCCTGTCAGATCCGCCTATTCGCAAGATGTTTCGGATGTTCCTTCTAAGTCCCTGGCTTAATTCCTGTATGCTCCCATCCTTAAACTATCGCAATATTTCTGAAAGAACAGTAAAGGTTAAATCATATTTTCAAAAGCCTTTAGTGTTTTTTTCTAACCGTGACGGACAGACCAACCAACAGACAAAACGCACAAAAATATGTTAGTTTCATTTTAATGGGGGCATTATACAATTTTATTTTAAAAAATCTGATTTTTTAAAAAAATTAAGAAATTAGTTTAGAATCATGTCATTTCCGGTCTTTACGCTAGTACACGAAAGACGCTGCTAAAAGTTCATTTTAAAAAATGTACGTGACATCTGGGTGTTTGGAGCATTTCTTATAGACTTAGTAACATTTCCTCCCTTACATTTACGTAATTTTTTTAGAATTGGTGTTTTGTTATTAAAAAATCGCTTGCATAATTAATTTTATAAATTAAACGGTTTGCATTTAGAAAACTAAAAGTAGCCATTGCACCTAAACTTTTCAAGCCGCATTTAATGGTGAAAAAATATTTTTCGTATCTCTTCTAGTTTTGGCGCTCTGAGTCTGACAGACGGACAGACAGACATAAATTCATTTTAAAAAATGTGCGTGATATCTACATGCCAAGAGCATTTCATATAGTAACATTTCCTCCCCTAGATTTACGTAATTGCTTCACTATTGGTGTTTTATTATTAAAAAATCGCTTGCATAATAATTTTTATAAATTACACGGTTTGCTTTTAGAAAACTAAAAGTAGCCGTTGCACCTAAACTTTTCAAGCCGCATTTAATGGTGAAAAAATATTTTTCGTATCTCTTCTAGTTTCGGCGCCCTGAGTGTGACAGACGGACAGACGGACATTTTGCACAAACCTAATAGCGGCTTTTTCCCCTTACGGGGGCCGCTAAAAAGTATTCTTGTTGAAACAATGTCATTTGATTTGGTTACTGTTAAAACAACTACAATGAAAATAGTTTATTGTCCATTGATATGTAAATAGACCTTGGCCTTCTCCCCTACCTCCCCCATGTCATGACGTCTCTGGGTGTGGATGAGTGTGTGGTGGCACCCACACAGTTTGAGAAACGTTGTGTTGATGCTGGCAGACTTTACGACGTCCCGGAGGTGCATTAATTTCTTACACTTGCCGTCCTTTAAGTGTACAAATGATATGCTGTTTTTCTGACCAAACAACATCAACGTTAAATGTTAGTCCGAAATATTATTATGTTAGATAAGAACGAGCGTTCATTCTCTGGCGCAGCCAGGGTCGAGTTTCGTTAAAGGGAGACAAAATTCATCGTATTCCCTTTATCAGTTTCCACTGAGGAATTATTATTATTATTATTATTATTATTTGCACAACGAACTGATTCAACATCGGTTCTACATTGTGAAATAAACTACATGTATTTGTCTGGATATATCTGGGTAATATTTTGCACAGAATCTGGGTGTATGGAGATCTACTTAACCGACACACCGCTATTAAAATGCAACCCAGGCAAAGTAACTTATCGATCGAGACATCAGTATGAACGTGAACAATGTTAACATCGGACTGCAGTCGATAACTCTCTGTTCACGGGTGAATCAGTTCCTGAGTGATTTAAAACACAATAGAATACATCTTTCTAGGCGGATTTCCCTTGAGGATTTTGTTTTGAGAAAATTAGGTCATTACACAGCTCTGTAATTTATCAGCCCGTGTAAGACGTGTACTGCTAGCAAGTGGACAGAGTGAGTAAGCTTACATGATAATTCTATAAATAGAGATATGTGTTTTACTGAAGAACAAAAAAAGAGAAAATAAAGCTACATAATCTTTCAGTTTTGTTTGGTTTCGGGAGGTTAGCTCGAGCTTTTTTTTTTGTGATTGTGGAAGTGTACAGGGGTGTAGCTAGCTCGGATTTACGGCGGTGAGAGGGAAGGAATGTTTTAGGAGTCAGGGGCGAACTGGGTGTAAGGAATGTCCCTGGCATAGCATACAGTCCACTTATATCGATATCGTGTATCTGTCGTGTGGGAAGTGTAGTCGAGAGGTTCAGTGCTGCTTGAGCTTGGCTTGGCTTGGCTACCTAGAAGGGCGGCTCGAGGTTCGACACCCGACTCGGGTAGAGTTGTGTTTACTGAGCGCCCAAAGGCGCACGGTAAACAAGCTCATAGATACCCCCTCCCCCCCCCTACATGCACAAATGAGATTGGACCAAAGCGCTCTGAGCATGCTATAAGCATGAAAGTAGCGCTATATAAAAAAATAATAATAATCTGACCTCATAATTATGATTAAGCAGCGAGAACTAAGCGCATGCAGGCGTGGGTTAACGTTACTTATTGTACCTCTTGATGTAGGTAGGTAGACTATATGAACAGCGGCGTAGACTATATGGTCAGCGGCGTAGCAAAGTACCCGTGGTGCCGAGTTGAGAAACATGATCTAGCCTTTCCCTCCACCCTCTTTTATTTCCTCTCAAGAAACTCCAAGATTGAGTGTGGCTTCAATCGAGTCATTCTGTATGTATTTACACAAATAAATAAATAAATAAAGCATATCGAACTCCGTCCTTAAAACTAAATTTACCAATAATGTACAAGTTAGGGTTAGGTTATCCATATTTGATTTCAAACAAAATAATTAATTACCAATAGTTAATTGACGAATTGGGTATCTTGTTTATTGATTCATGTTTTGTTAGGTACAATCATAGACATATAAATATAGACTGGCCGATAAGAGAGTTTTATGGAATAAAAATTTGTGAATTGCAATTGTGTGTACTTTATTTTGTGTCTATAAATTTTGTTTAATCTCTAAGACTGAAGATCATGCAATTTTTCAAATTTTTCAGAATTCGGAAATCCGAATACAATAGATATACATGTTTTCAAGTTACATAAAGTTACTTCCTTTTTCCAGTCTATATTTATTTATGTCTATGGGTACACTAAATAATTGTTTCAAGTCTCAACTTGATCGGAGAATGCGTGAGGGAGTAAATCGTGTTAACAATTATTTCAGGGGACTAAACCCAACAACTTTAGCCATATATGTGAATGCTGAAGTATTAGTTTCCCTTGTTGCTATTAAGCCAAACAATAAATTACGACCACTTAATTGTCTAATTGGTGACTTTCTTTATTGATTCATGTCTTGTTTATGTCAATAAATATTTGTGCGACGCTTCCACTAGATCAGAGAATGGATGAGAGAAAAAAAAACGTGTACACATTTTGTACCAGACAGACAGACAGATAGGTTAGGCCAATGAGCTTTATAATAACATTCCAATGTAAAAAGTTCCCCTTTCAGACCTTGTGGTCTATAGGGCAGATGATGTAAAGGTCATCTGTTTCTGCCCTACGGTTAACGAGGGTGTCATGTGGCCAGCACAACGACCAACCGACTTTACTTTTCCCCAACTAATGTCAGGTACCCATTAGAGCTGGGTGGACTCAAGGGCGCCCGAAAATCCCGAAATAAAAATCCCAGCCTTCACCAGGATTCGAACCCGGGACTTCCAGTACGGAAGCCAAGCGCTTTACTGTTCAGCCACCGCGCCCTCAACATTCCAATGTATATGGCATCATTTACAGTTACGGCCTCATGGTGTCGCTACACTCAATTTAGTAATGACTTCTGACAAGTACTTGTGTCTTGACAGTGTCACACAACTCAGTAACGACAGCGTACAAGTAGTAGTGTCCTGACAACTCAGTAATGGACCAACCTAAATGAGTTTGAATTGTTTTACTATGATAGGACTCTATTCACACTAGGTAAATTTTATAGGAATTTTCGTAGGCCTACTAAGTGGTCTAATGTTGTTAGTTTAATCACTTTGTACTTTTTTATATAAGGGTTGAAGCTGACTACAAGCACTTCAGCTTGGAAATCACTTGTTACTCAATACTTTGGAAGCCTTCCCGGCATCTATGTGATACCAATTACCATGCAAGCTCTTAAAATGACATGTTTGGTTTCAAATACCCTTTAGTTTCGGTTTATTCTACGAGGCTATAATTGTTTAACAGTTCGCCTTGGCGTCAATGAAAACAAGAAGCCGGATGAGCCAGTTAGCGTGCTTTGGTAAAGTATATATATATATATATATATATACAAGCTAAAGGCCCCGCATATGATTCCGTCCAGGGCCCCGTGTTCTGCTAGGACCGCCTCTGCTGTTAGGCTTGTACTACAAATGGTAATGAGAGGTTGATTTAAAGGTCAGTGGTGGCGTTCTATGGGCTTCTTTTGTTAGAGCAGTGATTCTCAAACTGTGTTCCTGGAACCCTAGGTTGTCCCCAATTCAAACCCTGCTAGTAACCTGTTATTGTGCAGGAGGTTTGATTTTAAACAATTAATTTCTTATATGTCAACACGTTTTTCACTTACAAGAGCCAGTTTGGGCCCCTGTTCAACGAATCTCTTGCTATGCCACTGCATTTGCCCATATGCCAATAGAAACCAGTCCTCCCATTGAGCTAAGCGTAATTAAACGAGCCTTTCAAACTGACCATAACCCGACATCCCCGCTTAAACTGACTCATGAACTAGCCGCGCAGTCTAGCAGTACCATCCCTGAACTAAACTTACACTAACATACCTATCCTAAATCTACCACTAGCACTGACTAGCACTAACACCAAGTATTAGTGCTGACCTACTACACTCGTGACCCAGGAGTTAAGGATGTCACTCAATGCTATAAATAAAGTTTTTCCCAAGGGTAGTGTATATATTTCTTTACAAGTTAACGCAAGACCAGGCACAGACGATGTTACCCTTAATGCAGTGGCGTAGCTAGGGTGGGGGTGGGGCCTTTTTGGCGAGGCTCCCAATTTGAAATCCGCCCCCCCCCCCCCCCCTCAAATGATTGTCCGAAAATAGTTGTTAACCTTAAATATACGTCATTATATCATGTCTTTATGTCGAATGTTAAAATGCAAGGGCCCCAACTCCCGGGCCCCAAAACCCTACATAAACCACTGTCTTAATTTTGCTAAAGCTTTGGGGGGTGGGGTTAGTGTGTAAGTCTTTCCAGTGCCTTATTTATACTTGAAAAGGCGCTCAGTTATTTGAGATATGGGCACTTTTGGGGCACTGTTTAAGTCTAGACAGAAGATAGTGCTAAAAGTTTCTTGGCAGCCCTAAGCGATAGCTTTTGTTGCCTATAGGTAACTATAGCCTATAGAATCTTCCTGATAATATCATTATGGTTACTTTTGGACAGGGGCGTAGCTAGAAATTTTCTATCATTTGGGGCCCAGGGGGGACTTTACCTCTTTGGAGGCCCCTGCATTTTGCGTAATATTTTTTAAATGTAAAAAAAAAACCCACTCATTTGGGGCCTACCCTCAAGTGAGGGCCCTGGGGAATTTTGAAATTCTCCCTCCTCCTCCCCACCCTAGCTACACCACTGCTTTGTAATTCAAACCCTGCCTGTAACCTGTCGTGCAGGAGGTTTGGGCTAGAGCAGCGGTTCTCAAACATTTATATGTCGCTGACCTCTTTTTATGATTCTCCACTATGCGGCGACCCCCAACCATAAAAATCCTAAACGTAAGTAATAATAATAATAATAATAATTTTATTTATAAAGCGCTGTTAACAAACAAAAATGTAGGCTCAAGGCGCTGTAGAACATTATAATAAAACAAACTAATCTAAAAAAAAGTTCTAAACAAATAGGTCTTAATGTTCTTCTTAAAAGTGGTGTCGCATGTTGTCTGTCTCAGATCGATTGGGAGTGAGTTCCAAACCTTTGGGCCGTGAACTGAAAAAGCCCGCAGACCGTAGCTTTTGAGGGAGAAACGTGGCACCACTAAAAGCGTTGAGTCCATTGAGCGTAGGGCTCTCTGGGGGACATATGGAGTAATCAGTTCGCTAAGGCACAAGGGCATCTCATTGTTGTATATACACTGATGACAAAGTGTGGCGACCTTGTATTCGATTCTTGCTTTCACAGGAAGCCAATGGAGCGTGCGCAAGAGCGTAGTAGCAGAATCTCGTCTTGTTTTTTAAAGAACTATTCGTGCGGCGTTGTTCTGAATACGTTGCAGCTTGGCTATTTTGTTATCGGCGTTGCAATAGTCAAGGCGGGAGAGTATGAATGCCACAGCTAGCTTTTTTGCTGATTCCATTGTTAGATATGGTCGGATCTGGCTACTCTGCGCAGCTGCAGATAAAGACCCTTGTAGAGCTGCCTTATTGTGTGGGTCGAAAGATAGTAGACTGTGCTTTTGATACTGTTCTAAAACAGTTCACTTACTGTAAACATTGGCTATGCTTGCTAAAGTTTTGGGTTTAATCACGAAACAAATGCCATTATTGTCTTGAAATAATTATTTCTCATTATGATTAAATTACAAATAAATGAAATTGCATTTATTTACTATACTATTACTTAGTCACCATTTTTATGTTGCATACTCATGTGACTATTTAATTTTAAACTAAGAAAAGCATGATTGTCAATACATGACATAGAACACAATATTTTCAATATTCTTAGGCTACTCTAAGGGGATCGCGATCCACAGGCAAAGGACCCCAGGGCTAGAGCGCAATAATATTAACTCTTTCTCTCCTAACTGACGATACTAACGTTGATTCCAACAGAATGTGGTAAATAATTACGGAGAGAAAGAGTTAATTTCTGATTAATCACTTTGGTCCTCCGGAAGCACAAGCTTTTTTTTAAAGCTGCATCTGGGATCCTGTTTCTTATCTCTTCGTTTGTGTACCGGTCTTTGCAGGTCTTTGGATTCTTCTAATTCTCATTTCCATGGCAAGGATACTCCTCTTTAGTTTAGCAGTGTTCATCTCATATTCTGGCCAGTGGCGTAGCATCCATGGCGCGAAAGGGTTCAATGAGCCCGGGCTCACTGCGCCTGGGCCATGACTCTTGACTAGTTGAGAACTTGGGGATAACACCAAAGTGAAAAAAATAAATTCACTTTAATAAAAACCGATAAAAAAAATAATTTAATAAGCTCCCTCAAAATATCCTGAACGTCGTATCCAAATATATATATCAACTTCAAAACCAGTGTTTTAGGCTTAAATTTAAGGATTTGCTTTGCATCAAGTTTTGTAAATTGTAATGGTGGCTAGCCCTAATCGCACGTTTGAGTTGACAATAGTTTCCATATGGTCTCATCCTTTTTTTTTCCTTGTCTGTTCATAAAGCTATTGTATAGTATTACAGAAATGGTGTGTTTTGTTGGGGGGAATTGGGAGAGTTTGTTTAAGAAACAGGGATAGTCCTGATTGTCACTATTTAAAATTTTGATACAGCTGCAAATTATTCATTTTTTTCAAAGCTTAAAATGTTTTAAATTTGTTTTGCATTTAAAATATGTTAAAGAATAATTTATTTTGCCCAACACTACTTGTTCTTTTTTCCGATTATTTCTGACTTACAAACAAAACTATTGAAGTTTACATAGTGAGAATATTGAAGACGACGACACTCCTCGAATGTCTTCATCACATTGTTTTGTTGTCTTCTGTACTGTCTGTACTGTATACAAAATGTTATTGGAATCATTATATCAGAATAAAAAGGAGAAAAAATCTAAACAAAATAAAAATAACATAAAAAATTTAGCAAGCCAAAGAACCACCAGAATGTTAACATAGGACTCGTTCAAGTTGAACATGCTTGTGCTATTGAAATTAAGGGGGAAATCGAAATGGGAAGCAGGTTGATAAAAAATGTAGAAGATATATACCTAAATTGATCATGGAATATTGTCATTCTCTGACCAATGCTTAGTATTTGGTTTAAACTTGGTTCATACCTCTTACAGAAATTGAAAGCCATATATTTATATAAAAACCTCAGAAAATTGCTATGAATATTCAAATTTGACAGGAAATCAAAGCCCAACAGATTCAAAACAAGATCATAAATTCGTTGGGCAATTTCAATTCTGGAAAAAATAGCGATACTTTAGGACATTCATTCTGCATCATTTGTCTCTTTCATTGGTGGCAGCGCTCAAGACAAATAAAAAGTTTATATTAAATTTGTATATTTTTTTGATACTGCTAGTTATACTGATACCTGATACTGAAATTAGATAGGTATTTATGTATGTGAGAATCAGGCGTCAGCAGAATTTGCTGAAAAATTGCTCCATGTAATTAAAAAATAACAACAATTATCCTTAAATAAAGTACGAGGCTAAAGCTATGAAGGTGCTTCCAATATGATTGGATACTAGAATGGCCTTTAGGCATTGTTTCATCAGAAGAAGCCACTCGCGCATTTAGAAATAGATGCATTGGTTTCTTACTTTGCTACTTAGAAGGCCAAAGAAATGTTCAGTAAATAATTATTCGATCTATTTATTGTTAAATAATGAACGTATAACTAAATATTAGTTTGTATCAATGTTTCAAAGTTTGACACCCAGAAGTGTTTTAGGAATGTAAATGTATAGAATGGGAACATGGACACATAAAACTTATCTTTATATATATTGAAACTCAGTTATCTCGTTTAACTCTTTTCTAAAATTGTACAAACATTGACATTGAATTAGTGTTGAAGTTCTAACAGAGTCAAACGTAATGAGATTATTGGAAAAGCTTCTCTACTTGCATTAGAATGTCTTAACGTAAATGTACCGATACATTCAGATTACTCAATTGTTTTGTCATACCTTGTATTTGTCTTATTGTGGGTTAGGGCCCATCAATATATTCTTGAACCCTGACCCACGGTTATCATACTACGACACTGATTCTGGCCGCTAACTTGTATACAACAGAATAGTCCTGCGCTGGTTCGCTTATTTGAAGATTAAAATGAATTAGCTTAGTTAGGAACGAACTGATCGTAGTCACAGGAAATGATTCAAAGTTGTTTTCGCGCACATTTGTAATTGTCTAGTAGAGTTGTGAGTCGTTCTTAGAAAACTTACCTGTTACCTGTTACCTATTCCTTAGTCTGGTGGACCGTTGGGGGCACCAAGCAAGACCTGTAGACCGTCTTTTTCTATTCCTCTCTGTCCTTTTATTTATTATTATATTATTATAGCTTTTATATAGCGCTACTTTCATGCTTATAGCATGCTCAGAGCGCTTTGGTCCAATCTTATTTGTGGACCAGTGGGGGGGGGGGG
>JADKLZ010008447.1:46055-59181 GCA_021533235.1 Biomphalaria straminea
ATTCTGTTCTAAAATTGTACAAATATTGACATTGAATTAGTGTTGAAGTTCTAACAGAGTCAAACGTAATAAGATTATTAAAAAAGCTTCTCTACTTGCATTATAATGCCTTAACGTAAATGTACCGATAGATTCAGATTACTCAATTGTTTTGTCATACCTTGTATTTGTCTTATTGTTGGTTAGGGCCCATCAATATATTCTTGAACCCTGACCCACGGTTATCATACTACGCCACTGATTCTGGCCGCTAACTTGTATACAACAGAATAGTCCTGCGCTGGTTCGCTTATTTGAAGATTAAAATGAATTAGCTTAGTTAGAAACGAACTGATCGTAGTCACATGAAATGATTCAAAGTTGTTTTCGCGCACATTTGTAATTGTCTAGTAGAGTTGTGAGTCGCTCTTAGAACACTTACCTGTTACCTGTTACCTATTCCTTAGTCAGGTGGACCGTTGGGGGCACCAAGCAAGACCTGTAGACCGTCTTTTTCTGTTCCTCTCTGTCCTTTTATTTATTATTATATTATTATAGCTTTTATATAGCGCTACTTTCATGCTTATAGCATGCTCAGAGCGCTTTGGCCCAATCTCATTTGTGGACCAGTGGGGGGGGGGGAGGGGGTATCTAGGAGTTGGTTTCCCGTGCTGCCTTTGGGCGCTCAGTAAACACAGCTCTGCCCGAGTCGGGTGTCGAACCTCGAGCCCCCTTCTAGGTAGTCAAGCAAGCCAAGCTCAAGCCGCACTTAGCCTCTCGACCACGCTTCCTTTGCCCTGTTTATAACCTCTTTCAGTGGCAGGCCCGTTCTTTTATGTTGTCCTCCCACCGCTTTCTCTGTCTGCCTCTTCTTCTTTTTCCTGGTACTGTTCCCTGTAGGAAGGTCTTTGCGAGCCCCGAAGATCTTGTAATATGGCCATAAATTTTCAGCTTGCGTTTTTTCACGGTGGTTATCAGGTCATCATGGGGTCCGATCTCTGCAGTGACCCTGTCTCTATTCTCTTGGTTTGAATGTGATGCCTAGGATCCTTCTGTAGCATCTGATTACTAAGGCTACCAAAAGCGAACAAAAGCTGCCTTTCACCGGCCTAATTTGGGTGGCGAGTTCCTCCTTCCCGCCACCCTGTCCGACGGGGTTTGAGACTCGGGGCTAAACTTTTGGTTTTGCTTTCACTTCCAACGGACACAGACATTGCGGGCTCGAGGACTCATATACTGTACCAGGCTAACCGTGCGGGACACGCCATTTATGTAACTGCGCCTTGATATTGATCGCTGCGGGAAAAGGCGCTCAGTTATCTCGCTTGCCAAATTTTCTACCACAAGTTGTTTGATAAATGGATTTCTAAAAAGTAAAGGTTACTGATGCCAAAACTACGGCCCGCGAGCCTTTTCCGGTCTTTGACATGGTACAATCCGGCCTACGAAATTTGTGCCCACGTAGCATAAATACAGATGTCTGTCCTTACTTCTATAGGCCTGGTCGATTTCTTTTTTATGGTGATTCGACGTATTGGAAATATTTATATTTCTAGATTTGCAAGGATAGGTTAAGGTCTGTCTATACTTTACTGTCGACCTCATTTCATCTCATTGTTGGTATCTTCTAAGATTTGTTACACTTTATGATCTGACCTAGTAGCATTTTAGCATGTATATAAAAAATTCTCATCCCCATCTTCTAGTGATAAAAAGACATTTGTGTGACAGAATATTATTAACGAAATTTTTACCTAAAAACGTTTCACAGAAAGGCCTGGAAAAAAGTTATATTTGTCACCAATTCTGACTATGCATCAAGGCCAACCACAAGGCCACCAGGCTCCACCGTACCAGCAGTACGGCGCCCCTCAGTATGGGCAGCAATATCAAAATCCACCCAGTTATAGCTACCCTCAAGGTGGATACGCTCCAGGTAAGGCTTGACTTTTTAAAATCTATACTAATAATTGTGTAATATTTTATACAAGCAGTGGCGTGACTAGGCAGGTGCGGGAGGTGCTGTCTGCACCGGGTGACACCCATCAGGGGGGTGACACCCAAGTAGAAAAGAATAGTAATTTGGAAAAAGCAGACAACTTAGAAATAAATAATTGATTAGCTAGATACCCAAACATACATGCTAAGTGTTAAAAATTAGAAATAAAGGTTGTCTTCCATTTATGGACAACAAGTCGGTTGTATTTTCATTACAATTCTTTCATATTTTATTATTAATCAAGTAAAATCGTCATTATTGCCAAACTTTTTGAAAAAGGTGGTCGGCGAACTTTTATTGGTCTAGATTCTAAAATATTTTAGATGGTAATAAAAGTTTGAATAAGGTTAGCATAATGTTTAACAGTTTCGGTAATGTGTAGAAGGCTTTAAAGTCTACGAAAGGAAAACATGTTCAGTTAATGTAACGTCTATTTCTTATTTAATAAACTTACATTTTAATATACGTAGTACCCATGGATAAAATGTCATAAACAATCACTTTAAAATAGAATAGATACTCATTTTACATTTGTGTAACAATATTAGGAAATGTTTGGAGACTATTGTTGAGAAAGGGGTTGAAACCATGAGCCTACCGCACCGGGTGACACCCACCCTAGTGACGCCACTGTGTACAAGCTTTAAAAATACGATCAAATCTGTACATCTCCAGCAATGAACTACTTTCCTTCCTAAACAACTACGACTCTGAAGCAACTCCTCTGAACCTAAACAATGCTGATGTTAGTATTGGCTTAGACGACAGGGGCAGGATACAATATTATATTATACTTTGGATAGGTCTATTTTGACTGACAAAACAAAAGTGGATTTTAATCGTCCTTATCTGCTGGTTATCGACAAAGAAAAACACGAAAAAAAAAACAACAACAACAACGTTGTAGTGACTGACATCGCCGTAATCCCATGAGATAAGGAACACAGAAATGGAAAAACAAAGAAAATAAGGGAACCTAAGCTTCGAGATTAAGCGGTTATGGAAGTATAAAAAAAATATATCCTACTAGTCGACCGGCAGCATACCATACGCCGCTATTTTGCTAGGGCAGGCCTTAGGCACTGCAACATATGCGACCACAGTGGGTCCCGCACTTTCTTTGGACCCGTGCTAATTTTTAGGTGTATAAATTATTAGCTAGCAGAGGGAGCCAGACCGAAGGGCCGCCCAAGATTAACTTACAGAGATGTCTGCAAGCGAGACATGAAGGCAACGGGTATCGACCAAAGCATGTGGGAGGAGATAGCCCAAGACCGAACAGCATGGAGACAGACTGTGCGTGCTGGCACGAACTTTGCTGAATGCAAAAGAAATGAAGCTGCTTCGGCCAAGAGAATGAAAAAGAAAGCTTCCCTGCTGTCAGCCAGCCCTAAAACTGAGGAATATAAATGCACGAACTGTGGCAAACTATGCAGATCCAGAATTGGCTTGATCAGCCACTCCAGATTCTGCCCCGTCTCAAGACGTAACCAAAGCCAGTGACTCATCTCGGCGCATCCATTGTCTTCCGAGACAGAAGGAGCCATATATATATAAATTATTAAATTAAATCATTTTATAACATATAACAGATTTCCCGCGGTCTCTTGATTTACCAGGAGCTCCTGGAAATCTCCTGAAATTGCAAAATATAGGCCTACGAAAAAGTCCTGGAAATCTCCGGAAATTATTAAAATCGTTTGTAAAGAAAAAGTAAAGTAAAAACAAATATAATATCCGGAAATATATTACGGTAGATAAAAATTGAAAATGGAAGTGAGATTAAAAGGGGGAAGCAAGAAGGATATGAAGAGGAAGCCAATGAAATTATTATTTTAACGTAATTTGTGATATTAATTAAAGTACTTCTTAAGTGAAACCTGTGTATTTTCGTTCTAGTTTCAAGAGTCTTACGACACAATATTAATATATTGACAAATTAAGTAGACATAATAATTTCATCTCTCTTCCTGTTCTTCTCTTCCGGCTTCCACTTTTTTAACCTTCCATTCACTACACAAATTGACACCATTTTCCATTCACACCATGCTGCGCCATTGGATCTTCCCTTTTTACTTGTTGCTTGCTTGTTTGCTCGATTGAACTTTTGAACTTTGGGAAGATGAGAATTATATATATAGATTGTGGTATCATCTGAGGAGATAATGGCATCTAATCTCACAGATACTTAGGCTACATTTACATCAATTAGAGGATTCTCGTTGCCTGTCAGAGGGTGGTACTGCAGCACACCTGCCACATATCTAAGGATACATATGTGAACATTGTCAAAGGAACTACAATGTATTATATTTCCATTTAAAGAAACTCGACTTTGATAGTACCAGAGAATGATTATTAGTTCGTATCTAACATAATAATGATAATAATAAGTTCGTTTTTAATATAATATTATTATCATAATACTCTTTATTATCCCGAGGAAATGTACCCAACAATCATGCGTTTCACAAAATAACACATTATTCAATAGTACACATAGTATAGAATAGATTCATGCCCATTGATATAAATAAATATAGACCGGCCAATAAGACTATTTTATGAAATGAAAATTTGTGAATTGCAATTGTGTGTACTTTATTTATGTCTATGAGTTTTGTTTAATCTCTAAGACTGAAGATCATACAATTTTCTAATTTTTCATAATTCGGAAATCCGAATACAATAGATATACATGTTTTCAAGTTACATGAAGTTATTTCCTCTTTCCAGTCTATATTTATTTATGTTTATTTATGTCTATGTTCATGCCACAGTTTATCTTATTTGTCTAGCCAGATTGTTGCTGCTGACTTACCCTTTCTTTGATCTTTGTGCCTTGGTTAAGTAACGTGTTGTTCTTCTAGTCATGACTGCCCAGTGAAATCTTTCTCTTCGTAACAATTCTCCTCGTTCCTATAGTATCATTCTTTTGCTCATTTGTATTTCACTATCCTGTTATGATTAAACTTCAATTACATGTTATGTTTTGTATTGAACTATAGAAGAGTGAATGCCCTTTTTTCAGACCATAAATTAATGTTTATAAATAAAAAAAAATCGATTTAGTTTATTGGGAGTCAAATCAACGTTTTTCTTTGTCAATTAGGAGAGAGAGAGAGAGTTCAGTAATAGCTAAGCTGGATTATTGGTATTTCTCTGAGATGAATTAAACTCTCACATGATTGACAATTTCGGAAGGGTGCAATGTCTAAAGTGGTGTTTGTAATTTATCTTATTTCAGTTTAAACGTTAACATTACATATAAAATGTACACCAGAAAGTTAGATTGTATTCTCGTCCCATATGCTAGGACAAATTTGTACAAAAGCTCCTTCTACCCTAGCGCTATAATATTAGAGTATGGAATGGATTGCCTGAGCTAGCCAGGAAAACCAGTGACTTGGCAGAATTTAAGTCATTGGTTAATATGCATGACTGAATGCATGACGCGTAGGACGTCATCTTCTTTTTTGAAGTAACGTCTGTATTGTATAAGATAAGAAGATAAGATTTAGTTGTCAAGGGGACTAATGATTTTTCGTGTCTGTTTTGTGTGATCAGAGATAGCAAAGACTTGAGTTCTACATTTAGGCGACCAGACGAACACTTCTCTGCGTTCATACAAGGTTAAGAAAAATCGTGATCGGAAATGTGTTTTTTAAATGTTTAAAATCTTTTTTAGATTTCTTAAGAATGTTTTTCTCAAATTGGAGTCTAATAGGGGCTTGTGTTGATGCCCATGATATAATTAGAAGCCTTTAGGTAGGAATGAATTTATTGAGTTTATTAACACCATCATATACAATGTTTCTCAATAGACTGGAAAGAATGGATTAAAAAAAAAAGAACAACAATGTCTTAATTGTCTAAGTTTGTTAATAACATTAGGCTAGCACTTATTTTTTTTGTTTGTTTTATCAAAGCTAAGCCAAGTAAATAAATACAATTTTACTTAACCTTAAATATAAATCTTTAGTGTGGGATTAATTAATCACGCACATTGGTAAGTTGATTTTGCGACATGATCACGTGACTTGGACATATAGATTCAGAGGGGAATAACTGTAAATGTGAACACCTTCAAATAAAATGTTCAGTAATTTCCCTTGATATTACTTTAAAAGCCATTATATATGTCTCTTTTTGTCTCGAGAGGCAATGGATGCGTCCAGAAGAGTCACTGGTTTTGGATAAGTCTTGAGACAGGGCAGAATCTGGCGTGGCTAATCAAGCCATTTCTTTAGCGGCAGACTTTTTTCAGGGCTTTCAGACAGGGCAGCTTTCTTTTTTTTCCCTCTTAATAAAGGCCGTTTCAACTCTTCTATTCTCAGCGAGGGTTGTCCCAGCACGCACAGTCTGTCTCCATGCACTCCGGTCTTTGGCTATGTCTTCCCACATACTTTCGTTGCTGCCTGTGGCTCTCATGTCTCGCTTGCAGACATCTCTATATGTTAGTCTTGGGCGGCTCTTGGGTCTGACTCCCTCCACAAGCTCAGCATATAAGAAATCTTTCGGGATTCTACCATCTGGCATGCGGGTGACATGTCCGAGCCAGCGTAGTATTCTTTGGGTCAGGAGAGCATGTTCATTTTGACCAATCTCAAAACTTTCTGATAGGAGACATGGTCCATTACAACATTGGGAAAAAAAAAGAAAAACTTATTTAAACGAAATTACGCCTACCTCAGAGAGTGTCCTCGGAGGCTTTAAGGGACGAGCTTACCCCTAATATGACTCTCGACCAAAGGTAAGGATTTATACATAGGTCAGGGAATGATAGATTTCCACCGTTCCCCCTTCTCCGAATTCCCTCCCCCCACGCAGTTCCTTACTTCCCCTTATGAGTTCCACTATCGCTGGAGGCCGAGAACATTAGAGGCTCCTATGTATTCCTATACTGTACCGCCACTAATCATGACGGAGCAATCACCACAGTGTATGGCCCACGTTGAGGATTGGCGTGAGGTATGGTAAGGTGTAGATGAGCCTCTCCCACATCATCCCCACACGCAATGCTTGTTTGCTTAAATGTGCTATATATTGTTATAACCCTATTGGCGGCGCAAAAGGGTTAACAGTGTGATCAGCTGATATTTTTGACACAGGCCAGCTAAACAGTTTAGTGTGCTACATCGCAGGGCAAGGCATGAACTTTGCACGTGACCACTGTTATGGTCATCTGAGCACAGCCCAGCGTGTACGAGAGACAGTGTGTAAAGCAAGGAAGTTCAAGACAGGACACGGAGGAGACCAGGTCTGTTAGTCTCCTTATGAAGTCGGTCCTGGTCGAGTCCTGAACTGAATGTACGTGTCCAGAAGAGATAGAGACAGTAGAGTTTAGTACGGTGATGTACAGTTTAGCATTTGTAGCTGTTGATGTTGCCAATTGTGTCATATTGGCTGTTTTACTTTACCATTATTAAAGTACCAGATTATTTGGAGCTCTTGTTGTCAGTTTCTTTGATGTGTTGTGTTATGTGTTTAGCAGTGTTTACGGAAAGCCTGAGATAGGAAGCGGAGATTCGTAACAATATGATCTCAGGAAGCCTGTCTCCCTTAAAAGACGTTTCCATAAGAGTTGCCACGGTGAGGCTTGGAATGTACCCCTGATAAGTGTTACCATACGTCCGCCAAAAAGTAGGGCGTGTCCTTCTTTAGAGATCGTTTCCTTTGTCTGGCGGTATCGGCCTTAATTGTAAGAATGTCCGGATTTTACTGGTTTTTTTTTGTTTTTTTTTTTTACAACGATAAAAATCAATCTCTCATATCTTCGGATGTAAACACATTTAAACTCAAGTATGAATCATGTTTTGTCTTGTGTACAAAGGACTGTTGTGTGCTGTCGTGATCGATTTAAAATACTACAACTGCATTAGTTGTGGAAAAGTAAAGATCGTTGTGCTGGCCACATGACACCCTTTGTACCGTGGCCTCAGAGACAGTTGACCTTTACATCATCTGTCCTATATAGAGGCGTAGCTAGAAATTTTCCATCGTTTTGGGAGCCCGGGGGGGCCCTACATTTTGCATAATACTTAATCTTCAATGTAAAAAAACACTCATTTGTGATCCCCCTTCAAGTGGGCGCCCGGGGGGATTTTCAAAATCTCCCCCCACCCTAGCTACGCCACTGGCCCTATAGACCATAACGTCTTAAGGGGAACTCTATTTTTTACTTTTATTTCAAATGCATAGAGATGACTGCATTGTAGAGAGAAACAATTCAACGTCGACTACTTCATCGATTGGCCCCATGTCATACATTATAAGTGAGTCAGTGAATATCTTCTTCGCCCCCGGTAGTGTGTTTGATTACATATGCGTGTTTTTTTCACGCTTACAAAGCTTATATCAACTCACTCTGTCTGTCCGGCAAAAGGTTGTCCAAGCTGAAATTTTTGCACGATTATTTCTTTTACCGGAATCGATTTTAAACAAGGTTTCAAAGACAGTTTGTGTGGAAACAGAAACTCAAAATCGGCCCCCGAAGTGGTCCACACAGGAAAGTAAAAGGCAGGTTTCACAATTTTCAGAAAGAACTTCGGAATTAAATTCTATCAGAGACAAATGACAGAGAAAAATGGAGAAAGAAGGTTGACAGATCTTGTGTGGTGCCTCAGCGGTCCAGCAGACCAAAAGATAAGTGAAAGAAAATGTGAAGTTAGATCTGAACCTAGCCTCACCGATGTTTTATAATGAATATCTAATTGATTTAAATGTTTTCTAAAGGGTAAATCTCAAATTCAAATGCTCAAGAAAAAAATACAATTCGTAAAAAAACATTTTTCCCACTTTAGTTGAGTGTTTCATTGCAAATGTCCAACACTACAGGTCACGCGATAAAACGAAAAACTACTTATTGTTTGTTGTTTTAAATTATGTCCAACTTATATGCATACTATATAGATTTTTTTTTTAAAAAGTAAACATTTTTGAATGTATTGCTGAGCTTTTAAAAACTTAGCAATACAAATCTAAATAAATAAATAAATGTTTAAATCTAAAACCATTTTCATAAATTTACTAAACTTATGGTACATCTAAATAAATGTTTAAATCTAAAACCATTTTCATAAATTTGCTAAACTTATGGTAGATGTACATCTCCCCTACTAAGAAGCCTTCCGTGTTTGTTACAATAGTGAATAGTTGTGAAAGCGACGCATTTTTTTTTAATTAAAAACTTGCATATTTGATTTTAAAAAATTAGTTTTTTCGCTTTCAGAAAAGAAAAAAAGGCAGCCATTGTATTTGAACTTTGAATTGTCTAAAATTTCCTCTAAAATATTATTATAAGTCGGATTTTCACTATCTTTTCTAGTTTACGAGATCTAAACGGGACGAACAGACGGTAGGACGGACAGACATTACACACAAAACTAATAGCGTCTTTTCCCCTTTTTGGGACCACTAAAAATGAATAATTAATTATTTTGTTTGGTATCTCGAACAAAGGAAAGAAATTGTATTTAACTGGGATGAGTGTATAAGCTGAATTAGTTCCCTTTATAGGTTGCCGCTTAAAGTAAGTTTGTAACAAACAATAAATAGCTATACAATTTTCATAGGCGCCTCACTAGCAGAGAGATCAGTAAGTCGGCTTACGCAATAATTCTTTTTAAGGGGAATATACCCAACACATTTTGAAATATCTGCAAATACTGAATAATTAGTTTCCTTTGTTGGTATCAAACAAAATAATTATTTATCAGTAATTAATTGTCTAACTGGTTGCTTTTTTAATTTATTCATTTCTTGTCTACGCCAATGCGAAGTTTCAACTTGTTTCAGAATGGGTGTGGAAGAAATAATGTGTACACACGTTTCAGCAGACGGATGGAAGGTCTGAGTTGATACAAGCTTCGTAAAATAATATATTATGATTTTATAGAAAAAAAAAGTGGAATTTCATTTAAATATATATATATTTTTAAAAACTATATGAACAAATACGTCGTCTGAATAACTTAAATAACTTAAAATGTTAAAAACTAAACAAACGTTATAGTAGTTGACCCCTGTAATTCATCTCTCTTATAAACACCAAAGGTACTGTCGGAAGTGTTACGGTTGGATGAGTGAGAATATAATTGCACCTGTCCCTGTTTTTTCCCCATTTGCACTTAAAACCTACTTTCACATTGAAGTAGGTCACACTAGAAGTATATCTGCTTACTTTTTGTTAAGTCTGTTCGTCGACATGTCCAGACAGTCGCAGGGAAACATACACATACAGGAGTTCACGAGGCGGCACTTTCCTATTCAACTAAGATTTATTCTCAAAGGGACATAATGTCGTCTGCGCCTTATTCGTTTCACTTTTTATTTTTTTTTGCAGAAACAGTTTTAATTTATTTCCCTAAAGGTGTCGTTTTTCTTTCCTATGAAAAACAAATTTGGTTCCAGATTATCGTCTTAAAAGTATGTCAATCTATTTGCGTCTTAACCATAGACTTACATATATTAT
This sequence comes from Biomphalaria straminea, assembly GCA_021533235.1. NCBI lineage: Eukaryota > Metazoa > Mollusca > Gastropoda > Planorbidae > Biomphalaria > Biomphalaria straminea. Next base: position 56,507 of record JADKLZ010008447.1, read on the forward strand.
ATCTAGACTGGACATTGAGACGTTTTAACACTACAAACAATGTCGTAAATAATGTTTAGACAGTTGAATCAAGGCGTTGTCTTGTAAAGTAGTGAAAAGAAGTGCATTCTTCTTTTTTCAACCCTAACCTATGTTTACATATAATTTAATTTTACATCTAGATCTAGTAATTGAACATAAAAAATAAGACCCTTGTCTCATAATTATTATTTTGCATTTTTTTTAGAAACATAATCTAGAAAGATCTAGGTAATCAATCTATTTAAATGTACATAAGATGATTTTATTACATGACTTATTGCAGTCTCATGGAAACAAACAGGAAATGGCTTTGTTTCATATATTTGCGTGGATATCCGAGAAACGATTTTGCGTTATTTCTAAACTTTGAAAACTAAAGATCATTACTTTTCTAAGACAGAAAAGATTGATAGAGCCTGAAAAAAAAAGAGTTTACGTACATAAAAATATATTTATAGATAAGTCTGTGAATCTATCAATCGCGGATAAGAATTTATTTCCGGTTTTCAGTCTAAGATATAATATTTAAGTCTATGGTCTTAACATCATAGACTGTAACCTAGGAGGCAAGACCGCACTGAATTAGTCTATCTTCTAAAAATAGCTTACACCGAGGGACACGGGTCCTAAAAGAAAGACAATCTAAAAATTCTAAATCAATCCGCCGTGACCTACTTCCATGGCCCAACCTCTTGCGCGCGAGAACACGCGCGCGTTGCTAGGAAGCCGTTTGTTTACACTGCACGCTCATTGTGAAAGCGACACTTCCCCCTTTTTACACGACAGCGTGGTGTGGCGTTGATCCCCCCCCTTTTTTTTCTTTTCCAATATTTATTTCTTTATTACAGACCCTAGTACTTTAATAGTAAGCTGGAAGTATTTACAAGCTTATAAAGGAAGTCCGTATAGAGCTTACATGCTAATCTTATCGCGGTCTCTGTCTAAAGTTTAATATTCGAGTCAAGAGGATTGTAAGCACTTTGGGTTGCACTCTCTCTGTAACAGGGGTCAAATAGCTACTGGTGTTTTATTGAGGCTTTGGAATTAAAAACTTTGTCGTCACATACATTTAAGTCTATTTTCATATCTTGAGATTATTTTCTCTTCATTGTCAGGTATGGTTTTCATTGTTCATAGTTATGCTATTACAATATTATTTTATCATAATTTCTACGTCTCTTCTTTAGCTATTTCAAATACTATTACTGGTGTCTTTCGTCTTTTATTATTTAAATTAACAAAACCATTAATTTTACAAACTAAATTTGTATATAAAATTACTTGTAATACATTTTCTTGTAATTATATATGAATATATGTGTGAATTTAGGCGTATAACAGAAAATTAATGTACGTCACAATTAAATTCAATATGCATGCCTTCTTTCTTATCTTATCTTACAAAGTAACAAAACATCAACGTTACTTTAAAAGAAAAAGGCTACGCACTACTCTGGTGTCATTCGTCTGTATTATTTAAACTAACGAAACCAATATTTATGCAAAAGTATATGTGTATGCACAAGTACGCGGATAATCGTTTTTGTAATTAAATGTGATATGTCTTGCAGGATAAATAATTACTTACTTTTGCAATGAATGGCACTCTCATCTGTTTATTAATTCACATTTACTATTACTTAATAAACTAAATTACCCTAAACTACATAATATTCTCAATGAGCTGGATTAGGTCTACGCAACAGTGAAGGACATTGGCTTACTGGACAAGCCAGTAGCATGCTTTTAGTTCCTCTCTTTACAGCCTCACACAGTCATGTGACCTCTGGTCTAACAGTCATCACCTTTCCTATTTGCATATTTTAGATCACACTTTATGTATAGAAAAAGGGAGCCTGGTCACGTGGTGTTAGGAATAAGACTAACGAGAACACGGAAAATGGGATTATAATTATGGTTAAAGGGTAAAAGAATATATATATATATATTTCTGAAGAACAATGTGTTGCCTGAATTGCCTGACTTTGGCCAAAAGTGGAAAAATATTAATACTTTCTTTCCAAAACTGAAGAGGATCATTGTTTCGATCTACAACTGCTTGCTTTGAATACAAACTGAATTCATCCTTAATTTGCTCAGAAATGGTGGAAATTTTGTTGATTCTGGTATGTCTTTGAGCATCATGCACTTTCTTGAACATTGAATCCATAAGGCTTCCTCTATTCCTGTCTTGAACAAGACTTTCACGTGGCAATTCATCAGAATTTTTGCCAATTTTGCTTTTTTTTTAAATATTCGAAGATTCGAAAATTTAAAAATAATTTCGAATCGAATTCGAATATTCTTTTTATATTCGAATTCGAATCGAATATCGAATATTCGCAGGTCCCTAATATATATATATATATATACGCTCTTTTATTTAAAAATTATTTTGTTTTGTTTCCCTTGTTTCGTCGTCCACTTGTGTGATGCGAGTCCAATGACACTCGCCCCAGCTGGAATTAGCTGTCCATTGTGCAGCCGAACATTCCGGGCTCACATAGGTCTCACCAGCCACACGAGGAAGCAGAAAACCCCAGTGCAAAGCCCTCATCCCCTTGGATGACAAAGTGGTCATCATCGAAACCACAATGAACGAACTATACATAATGACATGTCACAGGTCTGTACGACGTGATAACGAACTATAC
>JADKLZ010008448.1:1187-43743 GCA_021533235.1 Biomphalaria straminea
CTGTAGTAAGATCAACCTCTACGGTAGGGTTACCGCGGCTGTCAAAGATTTGTCTGGCAAGGATTGCTTTAATAACCATGGTTGATGATCTGATTGATTTCCTATGGGAAAAAAAAAAAATCCACAACTTTCTTGAAATGTGAAGATTATAAGATAAAATAATTTTTATTGATCAAACAAATGGAAATTCAGATTGAATACAACTGAAGACCTCAACATAACTGCTATAACAATAAGAATGTAAATACAAACAACATTCACACACACGAAACACACACTTACAATCAGCGCTTTTTCAATAAGACTTCTATGTACTTATTGATGGCGACAGATGACCTTGTAATTCCCTGACCGAAAGTTGGATAAAGGAGTTATTAAATCTTTCTGTTTTAGTCTTAATGGAAAGGAGATGATCACTTTGTCCAGATCTGATGTAACAGTGGTTTAATTGGTGCAGATTGTCTATAAGAATCATAAGTGTTTTGGAAAGGCATCTTTCATGAAAGAATTCTTCAAGAGATGGTAGCTGTGTTTGAGTGATTTTTTTAAATTAGTCTATGTCTTTGTGCCAGTGAAGTATTACCATACCAGGAGGAGAAGGCAAAGTTAATTAGACTGCAGATGGCTGCTGTATAAACAAGTTGAATTATTGTTTTGTCAATTTTTAATTTTTTAGCTCAGAGTCGTTGATGAATTTTTGCATAAAGGTTGTTGTTTTTTTTCTGCAAGATTGCCTTCATGTTTCCTAAAATATCATTTTAGTTTTCTGAACATTTAAAATTAGAAAGTTTTGATTACACCATCACTGTTAAAAATTGTTAATTGTAAAATGATACAGATTTTAATAACCTTGAATAAGGCTGATGATTGCTGAGTCAGCAAATTTTATGATGGGAGTATCAGCTGATTGGCTCTAAATGTCATTTGTGTAGATGGTACAATACTGATGACAGACCGCACCCCTGCGGCACTCCAATTCTAAGCTCTCATGCCTGACGCATGCTGTTCACTTTAACATATCTTATCTCAGAATTTCTCTAAAGCATGGATTGCTTTAATCGATTAAATAACTACAGGATGGCTGCTGGGTCATGGGTACCCACTCTAGACTATCATCATGATGGTACTGGGTTAGAAACCTGGCCACAGACTTTGAACTAGGATGTAATGTAATAATCTTTAATTCTAAAGGGAACACCAGAAACATGTAAAACAAACGGCTTACCATATCCAAGTTGAGTGTTTAATTGCCTATGACTTTTTAAAAGTCCAACAGGACTTATTTAACAGTAATTTATATTTATGGCAAAAGAAAAAAAAATATTATGTAAAAAAAAAACAAAAAAACACCAATCTTACACTCAACTCTAAATAGTAATGATGCAATTCATGTTCACAATTGCAATTACCTACACACATGATTGGTGATACACTACCATACATGATTATACACAAACATTAAATCATAAATAAAAGTATTTAATCAGTCATACTACTGACTCGTAGTCTAGTATTACTAGTAATTGATATAGATAGATCTAATCATTCTAAGTAATCATTAATAAGTTAAATAAGCATACATTTAATTTAAAATCATTTACATTGACATTGCAATAACTGTATTTTTTCTGATTGGGATTATCATTATAAGGATGTATATCTAGCACTAGTGTAATTCTATCTAGCTAGAATAGATTGTGATTGTCTAGAATTAAAAAAAGTATTATTCTAGTAGATCTTCTAACTTCTATATTAATATTAGGCAAGGTTAGGTCTAGATCTATAGTAGAGTCTTGTATAAGGCACACCGACTTTGGGAACTAGGTCAATTTTTTTAAATATTTTTTTATTAGGTCAAGGTTTAAGTTTAAAAAAAAACTGAAAGCATATTATTATTCTGCAACTAAAGGACTATTAAGATAGCAGTGTTTTTTTTAATTACCACTCATAGTGAGATTTTATTTTAAATTACAATAGGCCACTCCATGCATAAGGCACGCAGTTTTTGTGCTTTCCCTTTCAGGGCACACTGAGTCCCGTCAGTAAACACCACTATGTAATTGCTAATAAATTACATCTTTATTAATTAAAAATTATTTAGATTGTATTAAAAGAAGTAGAATCACTTATGCAATATGTATTTATTGTCTTTTGCCTCCTATTGCCTCTCTCTCTCTCTCTCTCTCTCTCTCTCTCTATATATATATATATATATATATATATATATATATATATATATATATCGTTTATAGTTTATTTATTTATATATAAATCCTATGTAATCTATGTGTAGCAAAAGACAGAAATAAATCTCTATTATATGGATTTTAGATCTAGACATTAATTATTATAATTTAATAAACATATTTGATATTTTCCCCTCCCTCCCATAGATGCTTATAATTCTTTTCATGACTCTCCCCCCTTCCCCCCGCTGCCTGTTTGATAGGTTGTGACACTACATGCTCACCTGGGGTGATAGATATCTTGATCTAGGTCATGTTTATTCATTGAAAAAATCATAGATTTATTAATCCCAATAATATTTCTTATTACGATTTTACCGTGTGCACTATAGGAGAATGTGTTAAATTCATCATTATTGATGAAACACCCCCTTTTTAAAATTTTATTTAACAGCTAAAAGTATAAATGTGATTGGAATGTCTTTCTCAAGATGTTTGGAAGCTTATTTTGATATATCCATCAGCCTATAATCAAATAGGCTCATAATATAGCCTTCATCCCTTATATGGGTATGAATTGCCGGGGGAGGTTAAAACAACAGCTTTACATACATGGTTTCCGAGAATCTCTAAAACTGCCCTCTTCTTTGGAAAAGCGGAACAAAAATACAGGAGCTTATCTAAAATTGGACATGCGCAGTCCCGAAACGTCGTTTTTAGCTCCAAACATAAAAACAAATGAATTATAAACAAAAAAAGCGACCTGTTTACTGAACAAGAATCAGATGAGGTGTGCCTTATACAAGACTTTACTATATATCAAGGCTCAAGGATAATATATTTTAATTTTATATATATATAAAAATAAATACAGTTTTTATGATGTGGTCATACAGTCATTATTTTGACCCAAACTGGCCAAAGTAACCTGCTGACAAACTAAAGAGACACTTCACTATCGTGACGATGGTCCCCTGATGCTTTGCAGTGGACTCAATTTTTAATTAGATCTACTTTTGTATTAGTTTAGTTTAGTCAAATAAGTTTAATTAATTATTAATAAGGTTATTAATAAGATTACAAAATTTAAGCTTAAGCCTTAAGCCTACCCTCCTTACACACACTAATGATCTAATCACTAAAAAATTTAATGACACTAGTCCTAGATTGACTAACACTAATTCACTAATGATAGGTTACCCCTAAACTATTCTACAGCTTTTTAAATAAAAATATATAGATCTACAGTCTATGTAGCTTTATTTATTAACTTACGTGCACTAGATCTAAGTTCTGTCTTGATCTGCCAGCCGGCCGGTTAAGGTATGAAACGACCTTGCCTTTCAACTGCGAGCGTCCTTCACCTCTTCAAGGAAAACAATGTATGCTCTTCAATGCTAAAGATAAAAATGCGAAACTATAAACCCAGTGGTTCTTAAACAGTTGAAATCAAGACATATTCAATACAAAGAATAGGCGCTGCCGGTGGAAAAGGGTTAGGGGTTCATCCCCAACCACCGAAACAACCCCCCCCCCACACACACACAATAAAGAAAAGTGAAGAATCTTGGCAACTAGATATTGTTTTACAGAAATACTAATTAAGTAGCTTTGACTTCACAAGAGCTAAGAGAAATCGGGCTTGGTCAAGGACCTTCGGTTTTATCTTATAGATTGCAGATGTTATTTCAATAGCGAAGATAGATCTAATTACTTCATTCGCTTTTCATGTGTCAATCTTAATACCATGCATATGTTAATGTTAATAATGATAATAATAGGCTTGTCTTCGAATCCGAAGATTAGTGAGGAATACAGTGTTTCCCGTGGCTGTGCAGTCCCAGCTGTGACCTACATATTTTGCCACATCCAGTGCAAGCAAAACCAGTGTCCGCAGGTGGTGGGTTTAGATTTTCTTTTCGTCGTCTACGTTTGTCCTCTGCGGCAGATTTTCTTTTGGTCTCAAATGTGTATCCCGCGGCCTTCGTGAGTGACCTCCAGCTATCTCGTTCCGACGCCGCATGCAGCCAGGTGCTCTCTTCTATGTCAGCCAAGGAAAGTTGACGCCTAAGCTGGTCTTTAAAGCGTTTCCGTGGGGCGCCTCTGTTACGTCGACCACCTTTTAGCTCACCAAAAAAGACTGCCTTTGGCATACGTTCGTCTCTCATACGGGATACGTGCCCTGCCCAGCGCAGCTGTCGGACCATAAGAGGTCCCTCTATAGGTCTACTGACTACTGTCCATACCGGCGTTTGCAAGGACATCGCTGTTTGTAGTGCGGTCCTGGCCGTCCTGCCATCGTATGTCCATGATGGAGCGCAAGCATCTTTGGTGAAAGCGCTCAAGGAGTCTTAGCTGTTTTCTATATAGTGTCCATGTCTCAGAGCCATATAGATGTTAATGTTAATAAGACATGGAAGCTCCTAAAGATGTGATCCAAAGAAAGCTATTATAGGGCCTATATGGAGATCGAATCTATATGGGCGAAACCAGGATTTTTTTCGGGGGAGGGGGCATATAGCCAAAGGGTATTTTTTCTCCTCCCTCGGCCATAGGGCCTATATATCTGTGTGTGTGTGTGTGCATAATTAATCTTTATTACATTCATTCATTCTTTTGGAAGACGTTTATTGTAACCTAGAATGTTGGTTTTTATTGTTTCCTGGAGTGGAAAAGCTGTAGGCCTAAACACCCTGTCCTTGCCAGCAAGGGCATCTGGGGTGCGCTGTGAGCTCCCCAAGCGGGGTTCGGGCTGAAGCCACGCCGCCAGGCACTATTTCCGGTACCGGGTATTTAAAAGAAAAACAAAAATGCATATTCTGAGGTATCTAGACATACATCCTGCTATTAAACAATGTTAGTTCAAAAACCTAATCTGCTATTCTTACTTACGCAGGACTTAGATCCTCCCGCGCCGTTTGGCGCATTGGGCAGCAGGCTGCCTCCAATGTCTGAAACCTCTTCCCACTTGGTGCCCACTGCTCTGAGGTCCTCCGTGAAAGTGTGGCGCCAAGTTAAACTAGGATTTCCCTGTTTCCGCTCTGATTGTAATGCCCCCCATGTAATTGCAACTCTTGTTTATGCGTACTTCATATGTCAGAGAGCATGTCCTGCAAACCTCATGCGACGCTCTGTCACAACTTCACTAGGTGTTCGACTCACAGTGCGGCATAGGTTTTCCTTGATTGAGACACAATCTTTACAACTGACTTCCACAATCCGTCTCAGCCATCTTTATTGAGCCACATTAGTCTTTATTATTATTATTATTTTGGCAGATGACTATTTGCTTGATAACATCGGCGTAGCATAAGGGGGCGGGGGGGGGGGGGCCCCCCCCCCCCCCCCCAAAAAAAAAACCCCCCTTGGGGGTCGGAATTAATTGACTAATGTTTGCTTTGATTTTGTTTATTTTAGGTGAGATTTTAATACTAAACCATTACTTGCCTCAGCGCAGAAAATTGAATTTTAAGTTTAAAAAAAAAACTATTAGGGGGTTTCGCAGTTAAACCTCCTTCTTCTATAAAACAAAAACACAAAAAAAAAATCAAACGACAATCCCCAAATTCCAGCGGGGCATAGCTAAAGAAGATTTATATATAGATTTTTAAAAAATCCGAAATCTACGATACCCCACCTCTTCAGTATAAAAAAGCAAAGTACATACTCAAAATTCTATGAGTGTAGCCAAAGGGGTTAAGAGTTTAAACCCTGCTTCGGTGGGGTTTGAGGCTACAATACACCGCTTCAATATAAAAAAAAAGCAAATTACGTACTCAAAACGCTATGACTATGAGCGATGTCAAAAGGGTTTTAAGTTTCAACCCCCCTTCAGCGGCGTTTGAAGCTACAAAATACCTCTTCAATATAAAAAAAAGTAAATTATGCACTAAAATTATTTGAGCATAGCTAAGCCAATGTTGTTGTGTTTTTTTAGTGTAAACTCCCTGATCCAGATCGAGTCCGAAGATTAGTGAGGAATACAGTGTTTCCCGTGGCTGTGCAGTCCCAGCTGTGATCTACATATTTTGCCACATCCAGGGCAAGCAAAGCCATTGTCCGCAGCTAGGTGGTCGGTTTAGATTTTCCTTTCGTCGTCTACGTTTGTCCTCGGCGGCAGATTTTCTTTTGGTCTCAAATGTGTATCCCGCGGCCTTCGTGAGTGAGCTCCACTAGCTGTCTCGTTCCGACGCCGCATGCAGCCAGGTGCTCTCTTCTATGTCAGCCAAGGAAAGTTGACGCTTAAGCTGGTCTTTGAAGCGTTTCCGTGGGGCGCCTCTGTTACGTCGACCACCTTTTAGCTCACCAAAAAAGACTGCCTTTGGCATACGTTCGTCTCCCATACGGGATACGTGCCCTGCCCAGCGTAGCTGTCGGACCATAAGAAGTCCCTCTATACTGTCCATACCGGCGTTAATGCATAATGCATGTAGGCTAGATACCTCAAAATATGTATTTTGTTGGCTTTCAATACCGAAAATAGTGCTTGGCGGCGGGGCTTTGCCCCGCGCTGGGGGAGATCACAGCTCTGCCCTAACAATAATAATAAATATCTTCAAAAAAAATGGATGGTTAGAATGTAATAAGGATTAATTATATACACACAGATCCAGACATATATATAATAATATATATATAATTTATTTTTAGCGGGGGGGTGAGAGAAAATTCCCCCCCCCCCCGAAAAAATCCTGGCTACGCCCATGCTTGAGAATACTATTGAAGAGGGGGGGGGTTTCAGCCTCAAAACTATGTCAGGGGATTTTAAACTCAAAACCATCTGGACGGTTTTTAAACGTAAAGCCCTCTGGATGCGGGGAATTTAAACTCAAAAACTCTCTTTGACGCTCTTGGAATTTTGAGTGTGTAATTTGCTTTCTTTTTTCTAATTGAAGATGTGGTTTTTTGTTTCAAACTCCGCTGTGGGGGGGGGGACCTCAGTAGCTACGCCACTGGTAATGCCTCGACATTTGGAGCATTTAGACTTGTCACCCTTTTTGCATAGAGATATGATTACGGAATCTCGAAGTTCAGGGGGACTAGGCACTTCTACCAGCATAGAGCGAACAATTATATATATATATTGAAAACATTGAAGAAAAAGAGAGTATACAAATGTTGAGACTGGAGAGACAAGAGAGGGTGGCTGGAGGAGAGAAAAATGTTTGTTGATACGATACGCGTGGGGGACTGTGATACGTGAGGCAATAATTAAAAGTGTCTTCGTGATGTGTTTGTACAGCTACATGTGAAAAAGTACGGGTGGAGAAAAAAAGTGTGAGAGAGAGAGAGTTGGAGTTGCATTGTAAAGTTTTGCATAATAAATATATCTGAAACTGCTATGATGTATACTTGTCCTTGAAAAGAAATAATCAACAGATAAAAAAGACCTTGCATCAAAAGAGTAACTAATACTATTAAAAAAAAAGCATATTAAATTATTTCAGTTTAAATTTGAGCTTTAATATTGTTTTCAACATACAATTACAATATAGGTATAGTTAAAATTTCTTTAGAAAAAGAAAAACAAATATTCAAACATATGTTTAATATGCTTTATATGTTTAAAATAGCAAAAACTTTGTTACTAAACCTTAATAAAAATCATTGATAAAAAAAAACAAACAACATAAAGTGTATTGAAATTGTAGTCAATGCTAGACCTTCTACAATAATATGTATATTTTATAAGTAACAATTAGTGATAATGCTGGTAATGTTATTCTTTTTATACATAAAACATTAATTTACTAGCCTAATGGTTTGAATTCACTTATATTTTATTTAGATATATTAATATGTAGGCCTATATAAAAAAAAGTTTCATGATTACAAATTATTCTTTTTCTATATTAAATTTTAGAACTTTATTTTGGAATGTTTTTGTTCTAATTTATAACCACAATAATCCATGCATATACATTACAAAAATTAAGCCTTACTTGATAACAATTATTTATTTTGTTTATAATATGTTTGTAATTTACTTTTATATTAAATGGACATAGGTTTGCAAATTATGATGTGAAGCATGTTGTGAAAAGAAAAACAACTAAAAATTTCATTTTTCAGAATTGGGGGTACTATATATGACTTGGCACTGTAGACAATGTACAAATGAGTACACTGACCAATAATTTAAAATATAGTGTAGACTTTTCACATAGCAAGAATCAGCATTACTTAAAATACATTGCAAGAATCAGCATTATTTAAACTATCTACAAATTTGCTTTGAAAATATTTTCACAAGTAAAATATTTACATAGGAGAGTTGCTGTTCGTTAATTTTATTTTTTGTTTCAAATCAATTTTGTTTCAAAAAGGTCAAAATGTTTTGTTTTTTTTTTAGTTTTCATCTTCAGCTAGTATTTTGTTTTTTTTTCCTTTTAAAAAGGATTTATTTTATACTGATATCTGGGTGAGTTCTTGTGGCATTACTTCAGGGATTCTCAGAAGTGGTTTTCCTCGAAAGTGAAGATTGCTGTTAAGATTATTTGAAGGGAGGAGAGATGTGGACAAGTGTTTTGGAGTTGCATGCCGAGTGAAGCACAAGGCATTTTTCTGCTTCTCTCTGTAAGAGTCCATATATGTGGATTCAAAGTCAGGATGGTCCAATTCTTTTTGTCTTGCCAGAGCCAATGCTTCTTTGTACTGTTTTAAGCCAAAGTTTGTAGGAGGACCTATAAAAACAAAATATATTTATATACATTAATGTAACCAAAAGAAGGCAAAAGTTAACTGATAATATTTTATTACTGGTTTACTATAGATAAATTAATTAATTAATGTTAACTTAAAAAAATAATTTAAAAACAAAATTTTTTAAAGAAAAAAAACTTATTTGATTAAAAAGCCTACAAATTCAGGTTATTATGAGATATCAATGTTTTTGCACTAATATATTGATACAAGTCTAGTTATGCCCTATCCAAAAACATATAAGAATGTTGAATAATAATGATAAAAAAAGATAACAATATCATAATTATGTTTTTTTTTAATTATTATTTTTTAAACCTAAACATTATATGTTGAGATTGATAAATCAAACCTCTTAACATCAGTATTTTAATTATTGCAAAATCTTCATATTCCAAGGATAGGATGATCCAAAGGAAGAAAATAGTAACAAACTATATCTAGCCTTACCCTAATGCCCTTTTTTAAAAACTAATTACATTTGAGTGACTTATTGCTCAAGTAAGTTAAAGAGTATAGATCCCTTCTCACTTCCCCTTTACTTTATTCATCTACAGATGCATTGTGCAGTTAATACTACATATATTTTGGTATACTTTTGCAAAGTTCTAAACAAATAAAAAAAAAATCATGTATTGAAGTTTAAATTAAAAATTACTATTGATGAGTAATTCAAAATATATGGAGGATATCTTTTTTTGTGTAAGGAACATAATATTAATAGTAATCCTAGAAGAAATTTATCTTATATTTGTGCATATGTACATATCTTAGAAAATATGATCTGATCCTGATCCTCAGGATAGCAGGGTTTAGACCAGGGATCATCAAAATGACAGTCTTGAGCACATACGATAGGGCCAGATAGCACTACCCTATAAAGATCTGTCTACTTAGTCTACTGACATAGCACAGAAGAATAAATGAATAATATAGTAAAAGATGATGCTATACCTCTGAGGGGATAATCAGATCTCTCTGGTATCCATCCCAGTGTCTGACTGTTGAACTGCCTTAGGGGAGGTAAGCAGTTCTCTCTCCAGCCTCCATTGTAATGCTCATCATACATGGTTATGAGCATGTTGTTATAAGCATCGTCATGATGCCTGAATATCATGTCCGCTGGAAGGCCTTCATTGTTCAACACAGCTTTCCTTCTGACAGTCACATCAGGATGGAACTCTCCATAATTTTTAAAGTCTATGCGATGTGTTGTGTTGTGTTTATACTTTGTATCTGGAAACTAGAGCAATATTTAAAATTCATTTTTTTTAGAGAACAAATTTAAATTTGTTTATTTTATTGAGAGACAATCACATTTAAAAATGCAAATGAAAAATCAAATTGCTTGTGTTTGTCGCTTAAGGTAGGTAGGTACCACCAACCTGGAAGAAAACTTTTTCTAGAATCTTGTTAGTTTAAAAAAAAACAATCAGGTAAAATAGGGTCTACTGATTTTTTTAGAATACATTTCAGTTTTTTTTTCTTACATTTCATTTAAAATTCAAATGAATAATCAATGTTAGCATGCAAACTGCAGATAATTTGGATGATTTACTTATCAATGCATGTTTCAAAGGTTGGCAACTCACTCCCAATTGAGCTCAGTCAAACAGCTTATGCTTCACTACCATAAAAAAACAACATTAAGACCCATCTGTTCAAAACTTTAAAAAAATATATATATTTTTTTTTTGTAAAAATGATTTCTAAAATGTCTTACATATGTTTTGGATGTCCTTCAATTTAACTATTATACTTCCTAGTTCAAATTTCCTGCAAAACAATTCGGGAGGAGTGGGCAGGGTATGAACCCAGGACCATCAAGAAGTCCAAATGACTAGACCAGCAAATAGCCAAATATACCACATGATCAAGCAGCCATCATTTTAATTATCTAATTATATGTTGAAGATCTATAGATCTATGTTCTTATTTGATTTGTAAGCATTTCTTCTAATAAACCCTTATGTTTTGTTTTTCATCAATATGGGGATTCCATGATAACCATATGTTTTTATTTCGTGTTACTTGTTTTTGGCAGAAATAAAATAAGTCGTTTTTATTTTTTTTTCAATTAATAACTGCAGATTGATAGAATAGTGCTCTATTAGTCTATAGAATTATTAGTATACCATTTTCAATAAGTAAAACGTAACTGTCTTAATAAAGTAATAAAGACATTAGTCTCATTAGACTGATTAGACAAGTCACAAAGATATATTATAAATTATTATATACATTATAATTCATTATATACAATAATCAATATTTATTAAGTTTATATACCTTTAATCTCTCTTCAGACCAGTTCCCAATGAGAACTCCAGGTGCATATCTCTGTTCTATACGCCAACTAGGTATTCCAAATTTAGAAAAATCAACTCGATCAGAAATATTGCGCTGCATTTTAAATGATCGTTTTCTTAATATTGTGTGGTATATAGATCAATCGGTTCTCATCTTAACATTTGTCTTTCTTTGATTTCTGAATACGTTGCTAAGAAAACGTCGTTGCTATACATTTGTAGTAGTCTCCCTTAATTTTAAATTTCCGATTTACAATTTTAAAATAATAAAATGGCTGCGTCCATAACCTTCAGCTCTTTGAGACTGCTTTCAACAAGTAGCAGATTAATAATAAGGAATAATATTATCAGATGTCTTTCTAGCACACAATCAGGTTGAAAAAAAAAGATATACTAGATCTACATCTAGATTTAGATTTAATATAGACCATCTTGCCCTCTAAAACAGATCTAAATCAAATCTGTTTGTTTCTTCAATTGAATCAATTTCTTGTTCCAAAAACAAAAGTTGAAAAACTTAAAAACTTAGAAACTATTAATTAATTTAATTAATTATGATTAATAAGACTCTACTCTAAGAGTAAGACTAACCACTTCTCTTACTCTTACAAAAAATTCCTAACAAATAAACTAATTACTTTATATATGCACACAACTTTCATCAATCTTGTAGAATCCAAACTAAAATATTAACATTTTTATTAAAAAAATTAAAATTTAAATAAATATTTAACTTAATTTTAATATAAATAATAACAAGAACTTATACATAATGATGATTATAATAATTTTAGATTAGATCTATAGTAAAGTGCGAACCTCGAAAGGATTAAGGCCGATAAAGCAATTTTCTCGTTTGGATTTTTATAACACTGTAACGGTATGACCTATGAAAAAACTGATGGTATCTCTGAATTCCTCGTCCTTTTTTCTATAAAAATAATTTGGATTTAATGTATCACTAGGCTTAGTTAAAATTAAATACGAGGTCAAAGAGGTGTAGGGTAGGTATCGCCAAGCGTACTTTTCCTCGAACAGATTTTTCCCTAGTTAGTAAGCTCGATCGGGTTGTTGGAAGGCTCGAACATATCAAAGAAAATATATCTAAAAACATGTTTAAATATTTAATTTTCACTATAAAGTCATTTTCTTCTTATTCTAGCGTAAGAACACTATCCATTGCACCATTTCCCACCCTCCACAACTTTAAATAGTCTTTTTAATCTGATGAGCCATCTGACTTAAAAATAGCCTTAATCCCATTACCCAGTTCCTTCACTACCGGGTAGTAAAAAAGAAGCATTCCACACCTCCTGAGTTTGACCTCACCATGAACTTAGCCTTAACAAGGAAAAGGAAATATGTGTCGGAAGTGAAGAAAAAAGGTGCATGCACAGTAGCAATGTAGTAGTAATTTGGTAAACATTCAAATAAAAAAGTTTAAGCAATAAAAAGTGAACTGCTCGAACCTCCCGACAAATTTGGGCTGCTCGAACTTCACACTTTACTATATATATATACTACCTAGATCAAGCAATCTAGTCTATAATAACGGCACATATATAATATCAATATGTGCAATGATTTCCAAAAAAAAAATTAAAAAAACAAAAAAATTTTTAAAGATTTTTAGGAAGTTTTAGGCCTGATAAGTCCTATTACTTGTGTTTGGGGAAACAAAGCCCTTAGAGACCCTTCAGACACTTGTCACATTAAATTACTACTTTTCTCTCTCCCCCCGCCTTCTCACCAGGTACCATGTCCATGGATTGCCATGGAAAAAAAAACACCTTAATTTTGACAGCCACCCATTTATGAACCAAGAATCTTCTTGTGAGCCGTTGGCGTTTGTTGGTCAGAAAGTGAAATCATATTTTATTAGTCTCCCTGACTAACATTTCAACTAAATTGATAGAAAAATCTACGGGGTGCTAATCCCTTGGTGCTCAAATGGGTGTCTGCTTTATCCATCTCCTCACCTATTGCTTATATACTGTGTTACCATCAAAAGGCAGACATTGTCAGCACTATACTTAGTATAGTATACTATTCTAGATCTAGATCTAGTACTAAACTTAGAGCTATTCTTAATGGAAACTTTTTAACATTATAGTGGTAATTTCCTGAGGACAACTTTATGAAAAAAATGCAACTATATGAAAAATATATTGATCGGTTCAAAAACATGAAAAAGAAAATATTTTTTTAACATTTAAAAGCTTACAATAACTTTGGAAAATAAAAACTTCAATTTCCTTTTCAGGATTTAAAAATTTGAAACTTATAACTAACTTTAAACTCAACATATACTATCTATGCGACTTTTGTTTTCAATGGACAGAATTGCTAATTTGAAATTCGTTTTTCAAAAGTTATTAATAGTTGTTAATTAAATTTTGCTTTGAAGAGCTTCTTTTCACATGACGCCACGTAGACATGCATTTGTCAAGAAACAGTTAAAGGATTAAATCAAAGGCTGGTAGAGATTCGTTGATGTTCTTCAAAACTTTCCTGCATTCTAGTATTCAAGTTTTGGTATTTCTGTTCACATATCTTGTCCTCTGGCGCAGTGTAAAAGAGATTGATGCACTTAGCACTAACCTCTTGTTCTCTGTTTGAATAGTGAATCCAGCATTTTGAGATTACTTCCCTGATATTTTCATATTGTTAAAACTTATTTTTCTGTTGCAATAACATGCTAGTTTGATTAGACAAAAGTAATCTACATAACATTTTGAACTAACTTGTCACTTATTTCGTAGAGTAAAAGTTGAAGCGCTCTAGCTTAGCCACCACTTCGTCAATAAATAACACTTTAATTTGAAGGTATTCTTGTGTTTTGTTGATTTTTATTTTTTAGTACATATGCCAACAAGAAAGTCAAGCAATGAAAGGTTTGCATGTGTTCACAGACAGCTGGCAACCGTCTTTGCGCTGCGCCTCTAGTGTTCGTATTTTCAGAGAGACAGCAAAGATTTTCGCTGTCACACTTTCATAAAATCGTTCTTTCATAGGTATAAGATGAGCACACCAGCAAGTTGTTCATACAACATTTTATCATTAATTAAAATATCCCATCGATTGTTAACAGCGGCAAAGAAAGAAAAACTTTTTTTAGAAAACCGAGAAAATGCGTATTAGAAACATTTTCTGAGAATTTGATCACATAGCTTAAGTAAACAGTGTACACATTCATTCAAGTTTCTTTTCTGTTCTTCATTTATTACTGTCTGCACTTCTTCATGAATCCTTGACATTGTAGCTGCATTACCATGTCTGTGGGCTTATCAATATGTTAAGCCCATCTCTTCCCAGGCGCTTTAAATTATCAGAACTGATACCATCAGCTTTTGGTCTACTTAAAGAGGAATATCCTACAACATTTCTGTAATTTCATCATCACCATTGCTACTGTTAATGTATCTTACAACTTCAGTGATCTATAGTGTAATACAAGATCTATAGTGTACTACAAGATACCAGAGTACCTTGTAACATTTATGTCTCTGATAAGTATATCCCTCAAGTGGTTTGCTAAAACTCTCTGAGTTTTGGTACAAGCTTAGAAAGTAACCTTCTTTTTTTGCGTAGCTGTCTTGCAATCTTATAAGTTATTATTTCAGCGCTGAGTCAAATTTGGATAACATTTCTACAATCCCAAGAAAAAAAATCTATTATTCAATGAAAAGTCTTCTTCAATTTGCTACCATATATACGGTACAAACTTTTGTTTTGCTAGAAACAATGTGATAGTAAGCAATCTATTATATATATATGTGCAGGATGTTCCTGTTTTCCCATGTATACGTCAATTATAGCAATGATTTCCCTGTCAATTTTTTAAGCTAAAATAATGCTGCCAAAATGTTCCAAATTTGAAAACCTGATTAATGCTCTTCACTCTTCTTGTGAGTTTCTTATTGTGGACATGCCAACTATTTATCAAACAAGAAAATCTTGCTATTGATTTTTTCCCCATTAAGTAAAAGTTCAACTACTCTTATGCTTTATAATCTTGCTTCTGTTTTAATTTTAAAGTTGTTTTTTTTTTTTTTTTGAAAAATGCATATTTTCCTCTCGGGTGTCACCCCCTATCAGGTGTCACCCGGTGCACCCCCGCACCCCCTAGTGACGCCACTGTATACTATGTCAGGTATGTAGTTTTATAACTTTTTAATAATTTTACTGCCCAAGTTAATCATTGATATAAATGTTCTTTTAAGGTTCACAATTGACTACAGATGCAGCAACAGAGAGAGACCCATTTCCAATATTCTCAGACAAAAAAGTTCAAGATCTTTTGTTTAGAATAACTGGGTATGATTACCTCAAAGTAGCCGCACCTCAGAAAAAGAAAATAAGTCCTGCTGTGTATAAGCTGCTTACAGATGAAGAGATGCAAAAGGTTAGGGGTTCTTTATGCTTTAATCATTTTAATATTTCAGTTTTGGATTACATATCTACATTGCTAATACAGATATAAAGTATTTATAAAAAAAAATCATTTGGAACAAGAGGGTTCAAAAGACTAGTGAAGTGGAAATTTTGGAGAATCCCTATCAGCTGTTATAAATTTGTGCATTCAGAAACTTTGTTGACTAGCCAGGACTTCAGCCTGTTTCTTTTTTTTTGTCACGAATACATTAAAAAAATCTACAAATGTTTTCTCTTGCTACAGATATTTTCAATTATTCCTATTCAGTACATCAAAATTTTTTCAGATGCTACAAGTACAGCAATAGCTCTTGAGGTTCTGTCATTAAGTAGAATGATATATTTCTCTTCTTCATAAAAAAAAAAGTTTTTAGTAATGCTCCCTTCTTGCTTGAGTTTTACGGCACATTAAAATATCTCACCTAAACTCCCTTCTTGCTTACTTGCTTAATTTTACGACACATTTAACATTAAAAGTCTCACCTGAACTCTCCTTTTTTTTGTAAAGAAAATTTCATCTCTTCTGTTTTACTTCTAATAGAAGAGTTTCACTTGGAAATTGAGAATGAAGTTGATTTTTAAAATGATTTTATTTATTTGTTTTTAAATAGGACATTGATGAAGCCAAAGAAAGGTTAAAATTTCGAGTACAGATACCACCTTTTATGAACCCGAGGAAACGACACCTGACACCATTAATAGTGGATCCTGATCTAGCTGGTTTTGATACCTCCAACTACATTTTTGTGGATGTATCATTTGGTTTAAAGGACAGGGTAAGATCTGAGATCAAATTTTTATAGAAATTATTTCTCTGCACACAATTACTATCATGTTATCTGTTTAATTTTACGCTGTTGGTTGCAACTGATTTACACTTATTGGGAATGGTATTATTGTAACTCCAGTGGTTGACTGATAGGGTTAATGTATGTGCAACCTTCTGACACATGTGACTCAGGCATATCACAAATCACACATGTCAACGGCTGTCAATGGACAAGGGCTAGTACTATTAATACATGCAAATATGACCAGTGTTATGGTCATGTGATTGAAAGCCTTCACAGACCAGAGACAGTGTGTAAGATAGGGAGTTCAGTCCAGAAATGCAAGGCAGTAACTCTATTGCTGTACAGTGTTATTCCTCGAGAATGTAGCTCCACTAGTCCAGGAGTAGACAGAGACTAGTAGTGTTACGTAGGCAGTTCTGTTAAGTACAAGAAAGCATTTGTAGTAACTGTAGCCAATTGTGTGGTATTGGCAGTTGATATATTTAGTTATTATATTAATCCATTATTATTTGGAACTCTTGTTTGTTGTCAAGTTCTTGAGTAGGATGTGTTGTTAAGCATTGTATACTGAAGGCCTGGTAGAGAAGCTCGTAACTATGGTAACAAATGTTTAATCTGTGTATTTCTAAGCCTTGTATTAGTTTGTTTCTGCCATTTACACCTAAGGTAAAAAAATCTACAAATTTTTGTTTTTCATGTACAGCAAAGGAGTGTTTTCATTCGAGAGACAAATGGTGACCTCAGAGTGGCATCCTGGGATGTAAAAGAGAGAATGAATCAGATATTCAACCCAAGAGTTGGCAGGGAATATATGAAGCCAAAAATGTTTGAGGAGCAGTTCCTTGAGGTAAATGAGTTGGAACATTTATTAGTTTCAAGAGTTGCTCCCATTAACTCATTCAGTGCGGAGCATCTATCCCATAGACTGTCTGTCTGCCCCTAAATAACGGCACGACTATCCCATAGGCGTTCTTACCCTACCTTTGTTTCATTGCATTTTGAAATTTAAATTTTTAACTAACAACAGTGGAACTATTTTTACCTTATAAAAGAGTTCTTCATCCTTAGTTTACATAGAAATTAGAAGCTTTTGGCTTTATTTAGACATTTATGTTTTACTTTTTTTATGATGTATGTTTACTTCTAAAGAAACTCTATAATTATTCTAAAATTTATCACAAATAAATAGTAATAATGAAGAGTTTTATCTACATATATAGATTAGATTCAGTTAGTTCTAGTTACTTATATGTGATACAATAGTTTGTCTGAATTTTTCAGTCAGTCAGGAATCCTTGCAAGAGTCCTGATAAGCTATTTTTCCACAAAGCAAAAATAAATGTCAATTCTATTTGTTCAACAGAAACTTATTGTTCAGAAGAAATATCTCTACATACTAGATCGAGCCTGTTGTCAGTTTGAGCCTGATGATCCAGATTTTATTCGAGTAAGTTTTAGTATTCTGGCTTAGGTTGTTATATTAAGTGATCTGATCTACTCTTATGGTGTAAACATTTTTCACAGAAGACTAGAATGAGGCTTGGTGCCTGACTCATTGAGTATTGGGGTGCTCAAAAAGGGTCTTGAGTTAAAACTCTTTTTCTCCCTAATTATTTTCCATATTCTGACAGAATTATTTACTTGGCCCATTCGTCAAGCAATAGCATGCTATGGCTTAACTTCAATAACCTTTTTTTTTTTTTTCGTTTGTTTTCAGAAAATGTTTTATTATGTATAGAATTAAAAGGTGATATCTTTTTTGTACTAAACACATGAATATGTATTGAATAAAAAAAAAACTAGAACTAGATGAATACAAGTTATTTCTCATGATGTTTATCCAAATTTACCCAAAACTTTTAGAAATAAAAAAATTGTGTTAAACACTTAAAGTGAAAATCTTGAGCTTATTATTCAATCTCACTCTCATTGAAAAAAAAATATAAAAAGAAGTAATTACCTTTTAACACAACATACTTGGTAAACAAATGGTGAAGAGGGAAAAAAACACAGATATTTAGGAAAAGGAAGCTATTCAATTTTAAATATAAGGTAATTAAAAACATACAGGAAAGGGGGGGGGGAGACTTTTAAAGCACAGAAGATATAAACATCAGTAGGACTTAAAAATGACTTTTTAAAATTCATGATGAGAACGTCATTCCAGATAGAAAGATTCCATGTTGTGGCTATTCATGTATATTTAAACTCTTGGTTTTGTGGTATTGTTGGTCATGAGGTAGGTTAGCTATAATGCAGTTAGTGTTACATAACAACTTGTTACAAAAAAGCTATGGGAGCAATTCACCTTATTTTACTCTCATAAACCTAAAGTCATTAAAAGAAGCTTTACTCTTTCTATTTAAACTTGTAAAGAAAATCATTATTAATACAAATAGTTTTAAAAAATGATCAGTCCCATTGAAAAAAAAAAGTTCTATGTCTGCATTTATGTTCTTAAAAAAATCTCTTGGTATAAAACTTATAAGTATGTTTTCAATTTAGATTGTAAATTTCTGTTAACATTTTTTTTTGTTTTTATCTAAATCAGACCACTAGGAGAGTTTACAATGCCATAAATTCAATGCAAGACTTTGATATTTTGAGATCGACAAGGCATTTTGGCAGCCTGGCCTTTTATTTGGCATGGAATGCCAATATCGATGACTTGCTGTTGGATATGATAAATCGAGATTTGTAAGTTGGTCTCTCATGCATGATGTCCATTAACTTTTTTTTTTTAAACTATTGATTTAAATTTAAAAGTGTTTGCTTTGAATTTTTCAAAAGAAAATGATGAACTTTCAATTTAAGATTAGAATTGAATGTGCCAGTATATCTGTGGTGAACTTGTAAGGAGGTTGTTATGCAACATGTCATTTCAAATAGAGGTGAACATTCATAGTTTTAATTCCTACTTCTTCTAGCCAGCTTTTTGCTGTTGAGCTGTGAGCTCTTTTGCAGACTGTGCCAAGAAAAAATTAGTGTGCTGTTTTCTTCAGTTGTTCAGCACTGCTGTACAGAGTGATGGTTATGTTGGACTGTAGTGGTAGTAAGAAGGATTAAGATGGGGCATTCAAAAAGGATATACTGGTTGTTTATGGTTTCATAAGCGTGGGTGCAGTTTCTACAAAGGGGTAGGTTTGTGGGATCTATTTTGTTATTATGGTAATTTAAAAGTTTGTATCCAGTTCTTAATTGGAAGATAATAGATTATAAATGTAAATAATACTGTCCAGTTTGTTTGGCATGGTCATTTCTTGGTACATAGCTCTGCCTGTGTTTCCAGATGTTCATTGGTTGACTAACATTGACCTTTTAAATCCTTAAAGTGAATGGGTTACTATTATTTCAAGCCAACACAAGCTGAACATAGTTATTAATTACCTTACCATTTTCAAAATACATTACTGATAATGTCATGGCTGGGGAAGTAAAATAACATGAACCATTGTTAACGATTAGAGCTTGAGGCTTTTACTTAAAAGTTAAGAAAAATTATCTGACTAGTTTATTCAAATTTAATTTTTTTTTTAAAGAATTCAATGTATAAAGTTTGATGCTAATTTTCTCGTGCTTGTTATACGTATTTTGAGGATTTGAAAAGTATTGTTTAAGTGCAATGAAAATAACTGACATAGCTTTTGCCAAATGTAAACACAATTTTGTCAACTATTTCAGATTATCAGATGCAGGTGACCTCATTAACCTCTATTGTTTAATCCACCCATCAAGTTCATGCGCTCAAGAGTTAAGTAATGTGAATGGCAAAGATCCAGATGTGTGCATACAGGTAAATAGAGGGCCAAGATTCATAGTTTGAGACTCATGGCACGTGTTTTAGTTCATCCTTGGCATTCTCATTCTCTTGATTCACCTGATTTAATGACAATCAGAGGAATAATTACTGTTTGAGTTTCTGACTTAATCTTGTGTCTGTGCTAATGAGCATTCATCATCATCATGAAACTCCATTTGAGTGAGGGCTTGAGAGGATCCAATCCTCTCTTGCAAAGCCCTGGACAGAAACCCTGCTGTCTTGCGTAGTGCATTAATGTCACCATACAGGTTCAGAATTTTTGGTTTCCCAGATCAGCACGTCTGGGGCAGTCAAAAAGATTACAAGACAAGGTTTCCTCTTCTTCCTCGCTGCGGGGGGCACCGTGAATCAAAATTTGGCCATAGCCGTGAGAAATATGAGCCAACAGGACAGTGGCCTGTCCTGCACTGTGCTATAATAGCTTAAGAGCATTGAAAGCCATCTTTGAGTATGTGTAAATTGAAAAACTGTTTTTGTAATGAGTTGAATTATATCACAGTACAGTGACTGGACTTCTTGTAAGAACAAGAGCATGAAGCCTTCTTTAGTCACATACTGACTAGGGATCATATCATGGAAATGAGATGAAAGCCTCTGGGCATTAGCTATGGCTGGAACAATGTCCCACACACAGTAGTCCCCCCTTACTTTCCAAGCTGCTGAGAAATTCAAAGGAACAGCAAGTGCTGATACAGTTTGGAGTCAGCGATGTCTCAGGTGTAGCACCTTGTGATGCAAACTACCCAAGGGTTGCCGGCTCCTGATTTTTCCTCAGTGTTGACTCCCAAAGCTTTCCCATGATTGGGTACAACTGCAAGGTTTGAATTCAGAGTTTGATATCTCTAGGTGGGTAGCTAGCCATGGTAACGAAGCCCTCCTGCCAAAAGCTTACTCGTTCAGGCACCAGTTACTTGTCTTCGCCAATTTTCCTGTTAGCCACAATATCTGAGCCACAGATGAAGGCCAGGAGTTGGACTAGTTGTCAGAAGCTTTTTGAGAGGCATACATTTAGGAAGCATTTTATAAGTAGTGGTGTGCTTATATCCATTATCTCTTCCAGCACTGACAACCTTGCCAAATCACCAAATGATGATAGGTAGCAATACTAGAATGTAATGTACTATATCAAATACAATCAAGCTTTTTTAGCATTGATTCCATAAAAGAAAACCAATGGCATCAGATTCATGCAATTCAAGAAACAGCTCATATAATATTCACAGCAAAGGAACTCTTACATTCATGGATTGATTCTTTTTTCGATTTGTAGTTAGTGCTACTTAGTAAGTCCAGCTAATGTTGCAGCCAATCTTTTCAGCATGTGTTGTTGTTTTTTTCAGGCTTACTTCAAAACAGATTCAAAGAAGAAATCCCAACATGAATTATCATTACAAGCCATCCTT
The DNA here is from genome assembly GCA_021533235.1 of Biomphalaria straminea. Taxonomy (NCBI): domain Eukaryota; kingdom Metazoa; phylum Mollusca; class Gastropoda; family Planorbidae; genus Biomphalaria; species Biomphalaria straminea. The sequence continues at coordinate 22,836 of JADKLZ010008448.1, forward strand.
GATGCCAGAAAAGCAACACAGAAATTGAAAACACAGACAAATTAATTTTTGATGTAAATATTTTGTCTTATTTTTATTTCTACAATACAAAAATGTAAAGAAAAAATTTTTTTTTTTTTTTTTTTTTACAAAATAAAAATAAATAAATTACAAAAAAATTTGCAACAAAAAATAATAAACTGCATGTTAATGGCAAGACAAATTACAATATTATGTTCACAATGTTTATAATAAATCAAATATGATGACCTAAATTGCTGAGTTGGTTTCTTTTATGGTTTTGTATGAATATAACTTTAAAAATAGTGCTGCTTAAAAAGTTGCAACAGTGTGATCTTCTAGAGTAGAAACAAAAATTTTTCAACCTTTGCAAAATATTTTAAAATCCTTCAGAAGTAAACTAATTTTAAAATCCTACTGGATTCATTTTCTTATAATAAATAAATATATTTAATATCAGGTATAAAAAATATGTCTATCAAAGGTTTTGTACACAAAATTTAAAAAATTAATGTATCACAATTTTAACTAAGGCAAAATATGGAATGTTCATCTTGTTATTTGAGTGTGAGGCAGAGGCAGTTTCCCTTAAACAGTTTAGCTACCAAACAGAAGTGGCTAATGTGTGAATCAATTAGAAGAGAAGGAATTTGTGGCCACGTAGTGTTTGCAGAGAGCCTATAGGCAGCAAATGACCTTTCTCCCCATGTCAACAACAAGCAAAAAAAGACTGGTCACTTGCTTAACTAACACAGATGCACTATAAAAATTACAATAAATATACAGAAGAAACATTTTAACTACAACATTGTAAAGTTATTAGAAAAATTCCTTTCGATTATGTCAAGGGGAGACTAAAATGAGTTTCTCTTTAACAAATCTTTATCCTGATAGTATCAGAAAGGGACCTTTAGCAGTTCATAATAACAATTATTTTAAATGCTATACAAAAATATTTAGCAATACTAAAAGCAGAAATACTCAAGCATTAGTTTAAAACATTCAGACCATCAATACAATCTTAAGGCCTGTAAAAATTATTTTGTTTCCTAATCAATAAGCATCTCCAACAACAGAAAGGAAGATATTCGTAATTACATTTTGACACGAATTGTGTAAATTCTACCCAAAATATCCCCCAGCCTTCAATGGTCATGGGGGAGGATGATTGCATCTAATCATGTGACACCCACAAACTATTTTAATGTTTGTCAAAAAATTTGAAGCAGAACTGAACCATCAATGTGAAGGCTAGGAACACAACCATGAATGGAGCCAGCATCATGGATTTAGCTGTCTGAAGGTTGAGGCCGTATTTCCTGGGCTTACCGTGTATCATCAACAAATATTGTTCAAACTGTTTTCTAGCAAGCTCGTCCTTGGCGAATGGATAATCACCTCCTATGCGATGAGCTGCAGCCAAGCCGGAAATAATGGCAATTTCATGAGTATTGATAAGTGTGTATGAGCCCGCATACCATGTATTATTTTTACCTTGTAGGAAGCGCATCACGGGAACAGTGAATGCAAAGTGACGCCAAGTATGTGAGAACTGCCTCCACCACCGAGTGAATCTAATTTTATCTTTCTTTATTTCATCAATGGTCCAGATGTCTTTGGTGCTATCATCAAGGAATATAGTCTGGTATATGTTTCGGCCAGAAGATTTCAAGTGGGGCTGGTAGTTTGAGAGATTGAATGACATTTCTAATTTGGATGGGTCACTTGAATCTGTCCTGATGAAATACTGATCCAAATTTTTTATAAGCTCGTAGTGCTTCGTCATGTATTCATCGTCTTCGTGTGTAATGGTCACATCATTGTAGTAGCGAACATTGCCAAGTGCTTTTCTTTCAAGATAAGTTGGCGACTTAAGAACTTTGAGCACAGACTCAGCGTCACAAGCAAATATTATTTCGTCAAAAACTTCCTCCTTTCCACTTTCATCTACAGCATAAACTTTACCCTGACTCCTTGTCACCATGGATACCTGCCTTTCTCTGTGGAAAGCAGCCGTAACCCCACTCACAATTTTTTCATACATATCCCGGAGGTAAGGAAACGCAAACATTTCTGGGGTCTGACTGAGTAGATTTTCTGGATCATAATCAAACAACCTTAAGTCATCATCCAAGAACACTCTGGCCACAATGGCAGCTGATACGTTAGGAGTTTGATTACCCGTGCCAAAAAACAATGCAGTCAAAGGGAAAACCATCTCGTAGCAGAAACTTTTAGAGTAGCCAAACCAGTTGAGAACCAACGAGATGGGTACAAAAATAAATAAGAACTCCAACTTGTTAATGAGGCGCAATGTGCCTCCGAATTTTTTAATCTCTTCTTTATGGTTTCTAATCAGTTCTGTGGTACTGTGGTTGGTCCAGAAAGTTGGGCCTTTACCAAAGGAGATCATCATTTTGACAGGTGTGGTGGCCAAACCAAACTCAGCCATCAAATTGAGAGTGTTTCTATATGTAGGGCACCCACCTTGCACTCCATCATTTATTCTTAAATTACCTGGACCTGTGATGAAAAAAAATAAATTTTTTTTTTTAGATACTAACATTTAAACATAACATGTGAATAATGGTGCAATGTACCATTAGGCCAAGTCAGTTATTTGGAAATATATATAAGGAGTTTAACTAGCTTTTCTTTTAAAACAATTCAATGAATGGTTTTGAAAGATTGACTTTCAATTAAAATAACTTTTCTCAAAAAGTCATTTATAAATTGGATTGGATAATTTCAATAATATTCAACTCATTACTGTTTGTTTTTAATTAACCCTAGCTTCTTGGTAAAAATAAAAACATGTTTTTACTCTTTATACATTTAAATTTTTTATGTAAAATTTTTTGTCCAATATAAAAATAATAAAAAAAAAACAAAAACAACATATTACAAGGAAGAATGATAAAGACCATAATCATTACATAATTACCCCTCAAAATGTTCCTAATTATGTTTTTCAATTAACTTTGTAAATCTATTACAGTGTAGCATGTGATTAATACTAGTCTAAACACCAAATGCTATTAAGAATTTCATTGATAGTACAAGCTTTTATGTACTTATGTACTTAATATTAATGATCTGCAACTTTACCAACATTAGTAATAATACAACATAAAGTGATTTACCGCAATAAATTATTATATAAATATATATTAATTAGTACATTCCAAATGAAATATTGAGCAGTACTGAATAAATCTTTTCTATTTGTTTTTATGCATAGCACACATTTTAATCATAAAAGAGTACATTATTGTTATCATTATTCTTATTGAATTTTTAGTATTCAAAGTGTTGCAATAAGAAACAATTCATACCTTCTATTGCTTCTGTAGTTGCCACGCCGCCAGGGAATGAGCTCTTGTCCCATATGTGCACTTCAAATTTCTCTGCATGTTTTCCTAAGGAGTAAGCAGCCGCAATCCCAGATGCTCCAGCTCCGACTATTAGAATGCGTTTTCTATTTGCAGACATCTCTGTTTATTTTATCTTTTTCATGCCTGAAATACAATCAAAGCCAAAATAAATACTTTCAAATGCAGTTTATTGCCAAAACTAGTAATTCATTTTATTATGTATTATAAAAAAATATTAATTATACCATCTTTTATTTTAACATGAATGACTCTGGATAATAATAATAATAATTTTATTTATAAAGCGCTGTTAACAAACAAAAATGTAGGCTCAAGGCGCTGTAAAAACATTACAAACACAAACATGTAAAATGACAAACTAAGCTAAAAAAGTTCTAAACAAATAAGTCTTAATGTTCTTCTTAAAAGTGGTGTAGCAAGTTGTCTGTCTTAGATCAATGGGGAGTGAGTTCCAAACCTTTGGTCAGTGAACTGAAAAAGCCCGCTGAACGTAGCTTTTGAGGGAAAAACGTGGCACCACTAAAAGCGTTGAGTCCATTGAGCGTAGGGCTCTCTGGGGGACATATGGAGTAATTAGTTTGCTAAGGTACAAGGGCATCTCATTGTTGTAAATACACTGATGACAAAGTGTGGTGACCTTGTATTCAATTCTTGCTGTCACGGGAAGCCAATGGAGCGTGCGCAAGAGCGTAGTAGCAGAATCTCGTCTTGTTTTTTTAAGAACTATTCGTGCGGCGTTGTTCTGAATACGTTGCAGCTTGGCTATTTTGTCATCAGGTATGCCTGCTAGTACGGCGTTGCAATAGTCAAGGCGGGAGAGTATGAATGCCACAGCTAGCGTTTTTGTTGACTCCGTTGTTAGATATGGTCGGATCTGGCCTAATCTGCGCAGCTGCAGATAAAGACCCTTGCAGAGCTGTCTTATGTGTTGGTCGAAAGATAGTGTTGAATCAAAGAAAACTCCAAGATTCCGCACTACATGGACATAAGAAACCTGGCAGTTCGTGATAAAAAGAGAATCTGTGCTCTCGACTTTAGAGACGTTCCGAGTGCCAATCTTAATTATTTCTGTCTTGTCTTCATTCATCTTCAGCTTATTCTCAACCATCCAATCGCTCACCCTTGCAACGGTACCACTGATTTTTTCTGCCAGATGCGACACCTCTGAGGGTAATGAGGAATCGTATAACTGTGAGTCATCGGCAAAAAAGTGGTATAAGATGCCTGTTGGCCGTATGACACCGCTGAGTGGATATGTATACATAGTGAACAGTACTGGGCCTAGAACTGATCCTTGGGGTACCCCGTACTTCAAGAGTAAACTTGGATTATAAACACTATCTAGGGAAACATCTAGTGCAGTGATTCTCAAATTGAGATGACCATATAGGTCTAAAGAAAGATGAAAATTTTAAAAAATTAAAGTAACTTTTCTCAAAAAGTCATTTATAAATTGGATTGGATAATTTCAATAATATTCAACTCATTACTGTTTGTTTTTAATTGTCTGTTACAAACTATTTTATGTTGACCCAAACCCAAGATTTAAGACATTCCTCATTTGGATATTACTGGCTGTGTGTTGAGCCCTTTTGAACATGGACAAACTCAGATCATAATCACACAAACATGAATCTATTCTTATACAGGAGCAGCTTAATTTGGATAATATATAAATAAAATTTAGATGTTCCTGGTAAATGCTTTTTTTCAATTCTGATAATAGGATTCTTTATTAACTTCATTAAAAGCACATAACATCCTCAGTTTAAAAAACAACAAATTTCTACTGTGGATAAGAAATGTTACTATTATAATTCATGCAGTCTATAGGGCAGATGATTTACAGGTCATCAGTTTTGGTGGCCCATGGTTAACAAGGGTGCCATGTGACCAGCACAACAACTAACCACATTTACTTTTCTCCAACTAATACCTATTAGAGCTGGTTGGACTCAGGGGTGCCCTAAAAGATCCCATGTAATTAAAAATCCCAGTCTTCACCAAGATTCAAGCAAGAGACTCCAGGTTTGGAAGCCAAGTTCTTCACCACTCATAAAGTTTACTTTTGTTATGTAGTTGTATAGATTCAAATCATTCAAAAATAAATTGTAATGATCCCTACAGTTTTAGTAGATTATGAATAATAAGAATTATAAGATGTTAGATATACTGCCTACCTAGTTATACTGTCATCTAACATGAAATTGTAATTATAATGCACTGATGACCAATACTACTATTAGAATTTAAATACACCTAGAGTAAAGTGTGAAGTTCGAAACACCCAGATTTGTATAGAGCAGTTTTTCTCAAACTGCGTGCTGCAGCACACTAGTGTGCCGCCAAAGATTTGCAGGTGTGCTGCGGGAGTTTTCAGAACGCCACACGTGCAGCGTTACACAGGTCTGCCTACTATTAAAAATTTTTTTATGTTGCGATGATATCTTTATCTGCAATGACCAGTAATAGTACCGTAGTGGATCACTCCATATTGACGGAAAGGGCTGTTAGCTATTCAGGTTTTGGAATTTCCCATTAATATAGGCCTATTATTATAACGACTAAAATGTAGGCCGCCTTAGCAGACGCACAGCAGGTTTTGAATTGGTAACGATAATAATAAGCCATTTTTCATGTAAATTGTTTAGGTGCATGCTAATAAAAAATTATAATCAATTAACATTATTCATTGTTATCCATGGAGAAATACGTTAGCAAGTATGAAACTGCGAAAGTGTTAAATGAAAAGCAAGGAACCAAAATGAAGGTACAAAGAATATAGTATAGTCTATAATCACTAGATTCTCTAGATCTGTATTAATCTAAAGCTACATCTAGATATAGATCTAGCTTTGAAACATTAGGCAGGACAAGGAAATAGATCTGGTAATTTTTGGAATCTTGATAAGTTGATAAACTTACTTTTACTTACTACTTAGTTAGACTAAGTTTTAGACAGTCTTAGACTTAGTCTTACTTTTTAGCCCTTAGCCTTAGGCAGCATAAAAATTATAATATAATTATATAATAATTTAATTATTTCTAAGCCTGACTAAGGCGGCACTAAGTGTGACTAAGCCCACTAAGTCTAAGTGACTAAGCACTGTCTGCCACTGCGTCCAGTGTGACTGTAATAAACTGTAAAGCACCAATTACTAGAGTATAACAGTTACTATAGATCTAGTCACATTACCTTATTTACTATACTAAGACTATAGATCTATGTAGTAATCTAGATCTAGTCTAGTCTAGATGTCTGTTTCGTAATTCGTTGTTATGTAAGCAAAAAAACGGATGGGTAATAATTTTAACTTTAAATACTAAGAGGTTATTCAAAATCACTTAGCTATATATTATTTAAAATTTGTATGCCACATATATAGGTCTGAGAAAAGGCATACAATCATCTCATAGGGACTTTGTTATCAGACTTATTAGCACAAAAAAAATATTTTTTTTTGCGAGAAACGTCTGCAACACTATCAACTTAAAACTTTTTGAAAAAGGCCTTCCATATTGTCTCCTCTTACGTTATTCTTCTTGAGTTTCTAAGCTAGAATGGTCGAAATTTTCATGACTGATGTAGGCCTACATAGCCTACTACATCGTTATATGGACAACATTTGGATTCTTAATATATTGGAAAATAAAACCAGAAAATTGTATTAAAATTAGTAATTTTTTAGTGCATACTAATTTGAGATCCCTCCTGGACCACACAAAGCTTATATCTACTCTGCCTGCCTGGTATTTATTCGACTGGGATCAAGCTGAATTTTTTTTTTACCAGACAACACAAGAATCAATTTTAAAAAAGTTAACCAATTAGATCTAGCTAATTAGCCATTGGTAGTTAATTCTTTTGTTTTGGTATCTCGAACAAGGGAAAGAAACTGGTTCCTGAGAAAAAAAGAGAACAGCGCTGGCAGAAGAAAAGCGCCAGAGAAGAAAAGCAAAGCCAATGACTCTAGCTCCAGCTGGAATAACCTGCCCAGTGTGCAGCCGAACATTCAGGGCTCATATATGTCTCACCAACCACACGAAGAGGCAGAAAGCCCCAGTGCAAAGCCCTCAGCTTTTTTAGGAAAATCGTTAGAGCCGTTTTTGAGAACAGTGTTCCAGGTTTTTGATTTTTTTTTCCGTTTTATTTACAACCTGAAAAGAGTAGTTAAAAAAAATAATTTTTCTGATATTTGATATTTTGGGTTTTAGCACATCGGCAACTCTAGTCCATATAGTGCTCATAATCAAAGGGTTACTTTCCCCTTATAACTGTTATTGTACAAAAAAGTTCTCTGAGCTTTATTCAAATTAATCTAATAATAATGGCGATGTCTTCGATTCCGAAGATTAAATGTGTTTTGCGTCACAATGCCAACCCAGCTGCGGCATTCATATTTGGCCACACCTGATGCAGACAAAGTCGTAGTCCGCTGGGGGTCTATCTTTGTTTTTTTAGAATCTGCGCCTATCCTCAACAAGTTTTTTTTTTTTTAATCTCTTGTGTCCCTTGTTTTTTCGGAGATCTTCCCAAATGTCTTTTTCAGAGCCATCGGCTTTCTTATACTTTCATCTATGCCAGTGAGCATGAGCGTAGCTAAATGAGGGGTCGGGGGGTCGGGCTTCATCCTTCTAATAAAATCACTTCGGGAGGGGGTGAAATTTGTGACTATTATTTTTTTGCTCTGATTTTGTTTATTTTAGGTGAGCTTTTGGAGACAAACAATCGCTTTCCCCAAATGTAGTCAAAAGGGGTAAAAGTAAAAAGTAAAGTTCCCCTTTCAGACCTTGTGGTCTATAGGGCAGATGATGTAAAGGTCATCTGATTCTGTGGCCTACGGTTAACGAGGGTATCATGGGGCCAGCACAACGACCAACCGCCTTTACTTTTCCCCAACTAATGTCAGGTACCCATTAGAGCTGGGTGGACTCAAGGGCGCCCGAAAATCCCGAAATAAAAATCCCAGTCTTCACCAGGATTCGAACCCGGAACCTCCAGTACGGAAGCCAAGCGCTTTACCGCCCAGCCACCACGCCCTCAGTCAAAAGGGGTGGTGAGTTTAAAATCCCGCTCCAAAGGGGTTTTGAGGCTAGACCCCCTCTTCTATAAAATAAAAATAATCTAAAGGACAGTCACCAAATTCCACTAGCGTAGCCAAGATTGGTTATAAATTTCTACCAGTCGTTTGGGTCGAACGATAAAGTGCAGTGAACGGCAGATTTGGTTTTGAACTAAAATTTTTTAAAATAGCAGGATAATGCACTGCAGATACCTCAGAATATGTAGAATATATATGTTGGTTTTAAATACGGTATAGAGTGCTATGTGCTAACAGTGATCCCCCCCCCGACACCCTACCTGGCAAAGAGGGGGGGGGGGGGGTTTCTACAATCTTTCCATTAACTCGAAGAAGAACCTTATTCTAGGGTACAATAAACGTCTTCCTAAAAAATATGTAATAATGTTCGAGTGCTTATTCTAGGGTACAATAAACGTCTTCCTAAAAAATAAAACGTCTTAATGTAATAATGTTCGAGTGCTTATTCTAGGGTACAATAAACGTCTTCCGAAAAAATAAAACGTCTTAATGTAATAATGTTCGAGTGCTTATTCTAGGGTACAATAAACGTCTTCCGAAAAAAATAAAAGGTCTTAATGTAATAATGTTCGAGTGCTTATTCTAGGGTACAATAAACGCTGATCTCCGCCTAGACAGGTCTGGGAAACCAAAAAACTCTCAACCTGTATGGTGACATGTATGCACTACTCAAGGCAGCAGGGTTTGTGTCCAGGGCTTTTTTAAGAGAGAATTTGATCTTCTGAAGCACTCACTCAAATGGAGTTTGATGATAATGATGAATGTAATAAAGATTAAATACACACACACACACATATATATATATAAATGCTTGGCAGTTGGGGGGGGGGGTCTTCCCCACCCAAAAAAAAAAAGAACATCCTGGCTACGCCCATGCCAGTGAGGTTGAAATAGCGCCTGCCTGAGTTGATGTACGTTCATATAAAAAGCCTAAAATAGTTATGTGTACTAGCTGTCTGGGGTTACAACCCAACGACCCACATGAGCAAATACTCTCGACCTTCATGACTTTTCACTCACCTCACCAAGTGGTATGACTCCAGCAAGACTTGTCTCAAAACTCCTCGCCTCGTTGGTCTGGTTCACGATCGTTATTGCACACAGACTCTCAGGTTTGCTTGTACACCTGATGCGCAGTCATTCAAAGCAGAAACTATTCCAACAGCCTCCCGTCAAGGTCGTGGAGGTAAGTAGGTGAGCGTGGCGGCCTCGTCCTGACTCAGCCAAGTGTTTACTGACATCCACGGGTGGTGATAGGCTGTCATATCGATCCAGTGGTCCATCACGTTAACATTGCCTTGAAACCTCTTCTTTTTGTACGAGATTGCGATGATTACCAAGTGTTTCCAACGCTGTGTATTTTACACCAGATCTGGGTATCTATGTCACCCTCTCTTATTCTTACAAAGCTTATATTATAAATAATGGTAAATAATACTAATAAAATGTGTACATGTTATTTTGTAAACAGTGCCCACACCCATTCTCGTATCAAGTTGAAAAGTTTCACAATCTTTCATTGTTATGGACAAGACATGAATCAATAAGAACAAATACAAAAGAAAGAACAAATAGTCATTTAATTACTGCTACTTAATTATTTTGTTTGATACCAAAAAGGGAAATTCAGTATTTAAAGATACGCCTAAATATGTGGATTTCGCCCCCTTATACAATTGATGACGTTATTTCACCCACAACAATTATCGGATGAAGTTGAAAATATTGAATAAACTATTGAAACAAGATTGAATAAAAAAAGAAATTAAGCAATTAGTCAATTAATAATGATAATTAATTATTTTGTTTGATATCAAACAAGGGAAATAGCTTCTACATTATTGAGAGATAGTTATAAGCGCGGAGTTCTTTCTCTGATATAATTTCTTTAACGCTTTAAGTCCCGAACCAAAGTAGTTAGATGTATTATAAAATGACTTAAATTTGAAAGTTATTATTTTTCTTTAGTGTTAGATCTCGATTGATTCAAGTCTCTATATTTGAGGCTTACTTACTATCTTGTTATTACCAAGCTTATATCAATCAATTCACGTCGTCTGTCTTTCGGTACACATTTTGTATCATTTATTTCTTCCACTCCCCGTTCTTGGATCTAGTTGAAACCCCTCCCCTACCTCAAAAAATCACGAATCAATAAATAAAAATTAACTAGTCAATTAATTTGTGGTAATTTATTAATTTTGTCCGATTTAGAAAAAGGGAAACACATCCTACATTATTGAGAAACACGGCCGTGAATGTGCAGTTCTTTCCGTTATATAAGTTGGTTTTTCTTTTTTAAAAAGGTATTTTTATACTTTGCTTCTTTTCCAACTGTGTTTTGAAGAACATTCTTTTGTTATAAGGGTCATGCCTTACAAGACTGAGATCCTCTGGTATTCAACTTCGACCAGCCGTGCCTAAAGACTGGCCATCAATCACAGAAACATACACACGAAAAACACACATACACACAACACACAGACACATATTAAGGTCCACTGGACGAAACTTAAAAGAAACTTGATTAACAACTTGATAGCGACTCATCTTATTCTAAAACTATATCAGCAGTTTAGGAAAATTTTAAATGAGGAGTTAATTAAGGTAAGTGCAGACTGCTAGATCAAACGTTCCAATGCTAGAGTTAAAAGACTCTTTGTATTATTGTGTCACCACTCCCATCTAAAAAAGTTTTTACACGTTTTTTCTCCTAAACACAATCTCGGTATAAGCTGAAATTTTGCACAAATATTACTTTCTCTGGACAATCAATAAAAAAAATAACAATTAGATTAAGATAATAAACTGTTGGTAATTAATTATTTGTTTAATATCTTGAGCAAGGGAAATAAATCGTACTTGACAGATGTGGGGGTATAAGTTGAATTAGCTCCCTTGATGACTCGAGCCCTGAGTAAACATTTGTTTTATGCATTTAAAAAACGATCATGTACACATTCAGAAAGATATCCCTTTCTTACCTACCCCTTTCACAACTGGTACAGAGAAGTGATAGGATCATAGAGTATTGAGAAAGTTTAAGGCAAATCAAAAACAATAAATAAAAACATTTCAAATCTCACTGATTTATTATGTCGAGGCCCTAGGGCATTTTATTACAGAAAGACATGACTGATCCAACTAATGGATACAATTAGAATTAACATACGCTTTTAAAAACAAGATTACAAAGAGAGTTTGCGTGATACACAAACTCAGAGGCGGCCCCCGTCGGAGTCGGATCCCTGTCAGATCCGCCTATTCGCAAGATGTTTCGGATGTTCCTTCTAAGTCCCTGGCTTAATTCCTGTATGCTCCCATCCTTAAACTATCGCAATATTTCTGAAAGAACAGTAAAGGTTAAATCATATTTTCAAAAGCCTTTAGTGTTTTTTTCTAACCGTGACGGACAGACCAACCAACAGACAAAACGCACAAAAATATGTTAGTTTCATTTTAATGGGGGCATTATACAATTTTATTTTAAAAAATCTGATTTTTTAAAAAAATTAAGAAATTAGTTTAGAATCATGTCATTTCCGGTCTTTACGCTAGTACACGAAAGACGCTGCTAAAAGTTCATTTTAAAAAATGTACGTGACATCTGGGTGTTTGGAGCATTTCTTATAGACTTAGTAACATTTCCTCCCTTACATTTACGTAATTTTTTTAGAATTGGTGTTTTGTTATTAAAAAATCGCTTGCATAATTAATTTTATAAATTAAACGGTTTGCATTTAGAAAACTAAAAGTAGCCATTGCACCTAAACTTTTCAAGCCGCATTTAATGGTGAAAAAATATTTTTCGTATCTCTTCTAGTTTTGGCGCTCTGAGTCTGACAGACGGACAGACAGACATAAATTCATTTTAAAAAATGTGCGTGATATCTACATGCCAAGAGCATTTCATATAGTAACATTTCCTCCCCTAGATTTACGTAATTGCTTCACTATTGGTGTTTTATTATTAAAAAATCGCTTGCATAATAATTTTTATAAATTACACGGTTTGCTTTTAGAAAACTAAAAGTAGCCGTTGCACCTAAACTTTTCAAGCCGCATTTAATGGTGAAAAAATATTTTTCGTATCTCTTCTAGTTTCGGCGCCCTGAGTGTGACAGACGGACAGACGGACATTTTGCACAAACCTAATAGCGGCTTTTTCCCCTTACGGGGGCCGCTAAAAAGTATTCTTGTTGAAACAATGTCATTTGATTTGGTTACTGTTAAAACAACTACAATGAAAATAGTTTATTGTCCATTGATATGTAAATAGACCTTGGCCTTCTCCCCTACCTCCCCCATGTCATGACGTCTCTGGGTGTGGATGAGTGTGTGGTGGCACCCACACAGTTTGAGAAACGTTGTGTTGATGCTGGCAGACTTTACGACGTCCCGGAGGTGCATTAATTTCTTACACTTGCCGTCCTTTAAGTGTACAAATGATATGCTGTTTTTCTGACCAAACAACATCAACGTTAAATGTTAGTCCGAAATATTATTATGTTAGATAAGAACGAGCGTTCATTCTCTGGCGCAGCCAGGGTCGAGTTTCGTTAAAGGGAGACAAAATTCATCGTATTCCCTTTATCAGTTTCCACTGAGGAATTATTATTATTATTATTATTATTATTTGCACAACGAACTGATTCAACATCGGTTCTACATTGTGAAATAAACTACATGTATTTGTCTGGATATATCTGGGTAATATTTTACACAGAATCTGGGTGTATGGAGATCTACTTAACCGACACACCGCTATTAAAATGCAACCCAGGCAAAGTAACTTATCGATCGGGGGACATCAGTATGAACGTGAACAATGTTAACATCGGACTGCAGTCGATAACTCTCTGTTCACGGGTGAATCAGTTCCTGAGTGATTTAAAACACAAAAGAATACATCTTTCTAGGCGGATTTCCCTTGAGGATTTTGTTTTGAGAAAATTAGGTCATTACACAGCTCTGTAATTTATCAGCCCGTGTAAGACGTGTACTGCTAGCAAGTGGACAGAGTGAGTAAGCTTACATGATAATTCTATAAATAGAGATATGTGTTTTACTTAAGAACAAAAAAAGAGAAAATAAAGCTACATAATCTTTCAGTTTTGTTTGGTTTCGGGAGGTTAGCTCGAGCTTTTTTTTTTGTGATTGTGGAAGTGTACAGGGGTGTAGCTAGCTCGGATTTAAGGCGGTGAGAGGGAAGGAATGTTTTAGGAGTCAGGGGCGAACTGGGTGTAAGGAATGTCCCTGGCATAGCATACAATCCACTTATATCGTGTATCTGTCGTGTGGGAAGTGTAGTCGAGAGGTTCAGTGCGGCTTGAGCTTGACTTGGCTTGGCTACCTAGAAGGGCGGCTCGAGGTTCGACACCCGACTCGGGTAGAGTTGTGTTTACTGAGCGCCCAAAGGCGCACGGTAAACAAGCTCATAGATACCCCCTCCCCCTCCTACATGCACAAATGAGATTGGACCAAAGCGCTCTGAGCATGCTATAAGCATGAAAGTAGCGCTATATAAAAAAACAATAATAATCTGACCTCATAATTATGGTTAAGCAGCGAGAACTAAGCGCATGCAGGCGTGGGTTAACGTTATTTATTGTAGGCCCTACCTCTTGATGTAGGGTAGGTAGACTATATGAACAGCGGCGTAGACTATATGGTCAGCGGCGTAGCAAAGTACCCGTGGTGCCGAGTTGAGAAACATGATCTAGCCCTTCCCTCCACCCTCTTTTATTTCCTCTCAAGAAACTCCAAGATTGAGTGTGGCTTCAATCGAGTCATTCTGTATGTATTTACACAAATAAATAAATATATAAAGCATATCGAGCTCCGTCCTTAAAACTAAATCTACCAATAATGTACAAGTTAGGGTTAGGTTATCCATATTTGATTTCAAACAAAATAATTAATTACCAATAGTTAATTGACGAATTGGGTATCTTGTTTATTGATTCATGTTTTGTTAGGTACAATCATAGACATATAAATATAGACTGGCCGATAAGAGAGTTTTATGGAATAAAAATTTGTGAATTGCAATTGTGTGTACTTTATTTTGTGTCTATAAATTTTGTTTAATCTCTAAGACTGAAGATCATGCAATTTTTAAATTTTTCATAATTCGGAAATCCGAATACAATAGATATACATGTTTTCAAGTTACATAAAGTTACTTCCTTTTTCCAGTCTATATTTATTTATGTCTATGGGTACACTAAATAATTGTTTCAAGTTTCAACTTGATCGGAGAATGCGTGAGGGAGTAATCGTGTTAACAATTATTTCAGGGGACTAAACCCAACAAATTTAGCCATATATGTGAATGCTGAAGTATTAGTTTCCTAAATTACGAGCACTTAATTGTCTAATTGGTGACTTTCTTTATTGATTCATGTCTTGTTTATGTCAATAAATATTTGTGCGACGCTTCCACTAGATCAGAGAATGGATGAGAGAAAAAAAAACGTGTACACATTTTGTACCAGACAGACAGACAGATAGGTTAGGCCAATGAGCTTTATAATAACATTCCAATGTAAAAAGTTCCCCTTTCAGACCTTGTGGTCTATAGGGCAGATGATGTAAAGGTCATCTGTTTCTGCCCTACGGTTAACGAGGGTGTCATGTGGCCAGCACAACGACCAACCGACTTTACTTTTCCCCAACTAATGTCAGGTACCCATTAGAGCTGGGTGGACTCAAGGGCGCCCGAAAATCCCGAAATAAAAATCCCAGCCTTCACCAGGATTCGAACCCGGGACTTCCAGTACGGAAGCCAAGCGCTTTACTGTTCAGCCACCGCGCCCTCAACATTCCAATGTATATGGCATCATTTACAGTTACGGCCTCATGGTGTCGCTACACTCAATTTAGTAATGACTTCTGACAAGTACTTGTGTCTTGACAGTGTCACACAACTCAGTAACGACAGCGCACAAGTAGTAGTGTCCTGACAACTCAGTAATGGACTAACCTAAATGAGTTTGAATTGTTTTACTATGATAGGACTCTATTCACACTAGGTAAATTTTATAGGAATTTTCGTAGGCCTACTAAGTGGTCTAATGTTGTTAGTTTAATCACTTTGTACTTTTTTATATAAGGGTTGAAGCTGACTACAAGCACTTCAGCTTGGAAATCACTTGTTACTCAATACTTTGGAAGCCTTCCCGGCATCTATATGATACCAATTACCATGCAAGCTCTTAAAATGACATGTTTGGTTTCAAATACCCTTTAGTTTCGGTTTAATCTACGAGGTTATAATTGTTTAACAGTTCGCCTTGGCATCAATGAAAACAAGAAGCCGGATGAGCCCGTTAGCGTGCTGTGGTAAAGTATATATATATATATATATATATATATATATATATATATATACAAGCTAAAGGCCCCGCATATGATTCCGTCCAGGGCCCCGTGTTCTGCTAGGACCGCCTCTGCTGTTAGGCTTGTACTACAAATGGTAATGAGAGGTTGATTTAAAGGTCAGTGGTGGCGTTCTATGGGCTTCTTTTGTTAGAGCAGTGATTCTCAAACTGTGTTCCTGGAACCCTAGGTTGTCCCCAATTCAAACCCTGCTAGTAACCTGTTATTGTGCAGGAGGTTTGATTTTAAACAATTAATTTCTTATATGTCAACACGTTTTTCACTTACAAGAGCCAGTTTGGGCCCCTGTTCAACGAATCTCTTGCTATGCCACTGCATTTGCCCATATGCCAATAGAAACCAGTCCTCCCATTGAGCTAAGCGTAATTAAACGAGCCTTTCAAACTGACCATAACCCGACATCCCCGCTTAAACTGACTCATGAACTAGCCGCGCAGTCTAGCAGTACCATCCCTGAACTAAACTTACACTAACATACCTATCCTAAATCTACCACTAGCACTGACTAGCACTAACACCAAGTATTAGTGCTGACCTACTACACTCGTGACCCAGGAGTTAAGGATGTCACTCAATGCTATAAATAAAGTTTTTCCCAAGGGTAGTGTATATATTTCTTTACAAGTTAACGCAAGACCAGGCACAGACGATGTTACCCTTAATGCAGTGGCGTAGCTAGGGTGGGGGTGGGGCCTTTTTGGCGAGGCTCCCAATTTGAAATCCGCCCCCCCCCCCCCCCCTCAAATGATTGTCCGAAAATAGTTGTTAACCTTAAATATACGTCATTATATCATGTCTTTATGTCGAATGTTAAAATGCAAGGGCCCCAACTCCCGGGCCCCAAAACCCTACATAAACCACTGTCTTAATTTTGCTAAAGCTTTGGGGGGTGGGGTTAGTGTGTAAGTCTTTCCAGTGCCTTATTTATACTTGAAAAGGCGCTCAGTTATTTGAGATATGGGCACTTTTGGGGCACTGTTTAAGTCTAGACAGAAGATAGTGCTAAAAGTTTCTTGGCAGCCCTAAGCGATAGCTTTTGTTGCCTATAGGTAACTATAGCCTATAGAATCTTCCTGATAATATCATTATGGTTACTTTTGGACAGGGGCGTAGCTAGAAATTTTCTATCATTTGGGGCCCAGGGGGGACTTTACCTCTTTGGAGGCCCCTGCATTTTGCGTAATATTTTTTAAATGTAAAAAAAAAACCCACTCATTTGGGGCCTACCCTCAAGTGAGGGCCCTGGGGAATTTTGAAATTCTCCCTCCTCCTCCCCACCCTAGCTACACCACTGCTTTGTAATTCAAACCCTGCCTGTAACCTGTCGTGCAGGAGGTTTGGGCTAGAGCAGCGGTTCTCAAACATTTATATGTCGCTGACCTCTTTTTATGATTCTCCACTATGCGGCGACCCCCAACCATAAAAATCCTAAACGTAAGTAATAATAATAATAATAATAATTTTATTTATAAAGCGCTGTTAACAAACAAAAATGTAGGCTCAAGGCGCTGTAGAACATTATAATAAAACAAACTAATCTAAAAAAAAGTTCTAAACAAATAGGTCTTAATGTTCTTCTTAAAAGTGGTGTCGCATGTTGTCTGTCTCAGATCGATTGGGAGTGAGTTCCAAACCTTTGGGCCGTGAACTGAAAAAGCCCGCAGACCGTAGCTTTTGAGGGAGAAACGTGGCACCACTAAAAGCGTTGAGTCCATTGAGCGTAGGGCTCTCTGGGGGACATATGGAGTAATCAGTTCGCTAAGGCACAAGGGCATCTCATTGTTGTATATACACTGATGACAAAGTGTGGCGACCTTGTATTCGATTCTTGCTTTCACAGGAAGCCAATGGAGCGTGCGCAAGAGCGTAGTAGCAGAATCTCGTCTTGTTTTTTAAAGAACTATTCGTGCGGCGTTGTTCTGAATACGTTGCAGCTTGGCTATTTTGTTATCGGCGTTGCAATAGTCAAGGCGGGAGAGTATGAATGCCACAGCTAGCTTTTTTGCTGATTCCATTGTTAGATATGGTCGGATCTGGCTACTCTGCGCAGCTGCAGATAAAGACCCTTGTAGAGCTGCCTTATTGTGTGGGTCGAAAGATAGTAGACTGTGCTTTTGATACTGTTCTAAAACAGTTCACTTACTGTAAACATTGGCTATGCTTGCTAAAGTTTTGGGTTTAATCACGAAACAAATGCCATTATTGTCTTGAAATAATTATTTCTCATTATGATTAAATTACAAATAAATGAAATTGCATTTATTTACTATACTATTACTTAGTCACCATTTTTATGTTGCATACTCATGTGACTATTTAATTTTAAACTAAGAAAAGCATGATTGTCAATACATGACATAGAACACAATATTTTCAATATTCTTAGGCTACTCTAAGGGGATCGCGATCCACAGGCAAAGGACCCCAGGGCTAGAGCGCAATAATATTAACTCTTTCTCTCCTAACTGACGATACTAACGTTGATTCCAACAGAATGTGGTAAATAATTACGGAGAGAAAGAGTTAATTTCTGATTAATCACTTTGGTCCTCCGGAAGCACAAGCTTTTTTTTAAAGCTGCATCTGGGATCCTGTTTCTTATCTCTTCGTTTGTGTACCGGTCTTTGCAGGTCTTTGGATTCTTCTAATTCTCATTTCCATGGCAAGGATACTCCTCTTTAGTTTAGCAGTGTTCATCTCATATTCTGGCCAGTGGCGTAGCATCCATGGCGCGAAAGGGTTCAATGAGCCCGGGCTCACTGCGCCTGGGCCATGACTCTTGACTAGTTGAGAACTTGGGGATAACACCAAAGTGAAAAAAATAAATTCACTTTAATAAAAACCGATAAAAAAAATAATTTAATAAGCTCCCTCAAAATATCCTGAACGTCGTATCCAAATATATATATCAACTTCAAAACCAGTGTTTTAGGCTTAAATTTAAGGATTTGCTTTGCATCAAGTTTTGTAAATTGTAATGGTGGCTAGCCCTAATCGCACGTTTGAGTTGACAATAGTTTCCATATGGTCTCATCCTTTTTTTTTCCTTGTCTGTTCATAAAGCTATTGTATAGTATTACAGAAATGGTGTGTTTTGTTGGGGGGAATTGGGAGAGTTTGTTTAAGAAACAGGGATA
This sequence comes from Biomphalaria straminea, assembly GCA_021533235.1. Taxonomy (NCBI): domain Eukaryota; kingdom Metazoa; phylum Mollusca; class Gastropoda; family Planorbidae; genus Biomphalaria; species Biomphalaria straminea. The sequence goes on from JADKLZ010008448.1 coordinate 41,871, forward strand.
GTCCTGATTGTCACTATTTAAAATTTTGATACAGCTGCAAATTATTCATTTTTTTCAAAGCTTAAAATGTTTTAAATTTGTTTTGCATTTAAAATATGTTAAAGAATAATTTATTTTGCCCAACACTACTTGTTCTTTTTTCCGATTATTTCTGACTTACAAACAAAACTATTGAAGTTTACATAGTGAGAATATTGAAGACGACGACACTCCTCGAATGTCTTCATCACATTGTTTTGTTGTCTTCTGTACTGTCTGTACTGTATACAAAATGTTATTGGAATCATTATATCAGAATAAAAAGGAGAAAAAATCTAAACAAAATAAAAATAACATAAAAAATTTAGCAAGCCAAAGAACCACCAGAATGTTAACATAGGACTCGTTCAAGTTGAACATGCTTGTGCTATTGAAATTAAGGGGGAAATCGAAATGGGAAGCAGGTTGATAAAAAATGTAGAAGATATATACCTAAATTGATCATGGAATATTGTCATTCTCTGACCAATGCTTAGTATTTGGTTTAAACTTGGTTCATACCTCTTACAGAAATTGAAAGCCATATATTTATATAAAAACCTCAGAAAATTGCTATGAATATTCAAATTTGACAGGAAATCAAAGCCCAACAGATTCAAAACAAGATCATAGATTCGCTGGGCAATTTCAATTCTGGAAAAAATAGCGATACTTTAGGACATTCATTCTGCATCATTTGTCTCTTTCATTGGTAGCAGCGCTCAAGACAAATAAAAAGTTGATATCAAATTTGTATATTTTTTGATACTGCTAGTTATACTGATACCTGATACTGAAATTAGATAGGTATTTATGTATGTGAGAATCAGGCGTCAGCAGAATTTGCTGAACAATTGCTCCAAGTAATTAAAAAATAACAACAATTATCCTTAAATAAAGTACGAGGCTAAAGCTATGAAGGTGCTTCCAATATGATTGGATACTAGAATGGCCTTTAGGCATTGTTTCATCAGAAGAAGCCGCTCGCGCATTTAGAAATAGATGCATTGGTTTCTTACTTTGCTACTTAGAAGGCCAAAGAAATGTTCAGTAAATAGGCTAAATATTCGATCTATTTATTGTTAAATAATGAACGTATAACTAAATACTAGTTTGTATCAATGTTTCAAAGTTTGACACCCAGAAGTGTTTTAGGAATGTAAATGTATAGAATGGGAACATGGACACATAAAACTTATCTTTATATATATTGAAACTCAGTTATCTCGTTTAACTCTTTTCTAAAATTGTACAAACATTGACATTGAATTAGTGTTGAAGTTCTAACAGAGTCAAACGTAATGAGATTATTGGAAAAGCTTCTCTACTTGCATTAGAATGTCTTAACGTAAATGTACCGATACATTCAGATTACTCAATTGTTTTGTCATACCTTGTATTTGTCTTATTGTGGGTTAGGGCCCATCAATATATTCTTGAACCCTGACCCACGGTTATCATACTACGACACTGATTCTGGCCGCTAACTTGTATACAACAGAATAGTCCTGCGCTGGTTCGCTTATTTGAAGATTAAAATGAATTAGCTTAGTTAGGAACGAACTGATCGTAGTCACAGGAAATGATTCAAAGTTGTTTTCGCGCACATTTGTAATTGTCTAGTAGAGTTGTGAGTCGTTCTTAGAAAACTTACCTGTTACCTGTTACCTATTCCTTAGTCTGGTGGACCGTTGGGGGCACCAAGCAAGACCTGTAGACCGTCTTTTTCTATTCCTCTCTGTCCTTTTATTTATTATTATATTATTATAGCTTTTATATAGCGCTACTTTCATGCTTATAGCATGCTCAGAGCGCTTTGGTCCAATCTTATTTGTGGACCAGTGGGGGGGGGGGG